>SJXQ01006246.1:12422-23769 GCA_006408695.1 Aepyceros melampus | reverse complement strand
TGCGCGGTGCCAGGGCTGGGGGAGCGGGCTTCGCAGCCTGCTGCCCATGCGGGCAGCCGCCTGCTTCACAGATCAAGTCTTGGCAGAACGCGCTGTGCCCCCTCCTGTGGGGGTCGTCTGAAGCAGACTGTACGGCTCTCAGAGCCTACGATGCGCGCGGCTTCTTGCAGCGGCTGTGATGCTTCCTGGTCTGCAGCGTCCAGTCCCTGCCCCCAGAGGAGGACACTGATGTTGATAGGTGACATGGTTCAAGAGCAGACATTGGTTCGCATCGATCATTCTTTCTTTTCCCAGGTCCAGCAAAGACCCTACACGTATTAAGTGCTTTATAAAAAATAAAGTTAGCTATTATTAGTGATAAAACATGACTGTTACCACATCGCATTCAGAGGAAACTGGTTAATAACAAAACTTCAGGCACACTCCCATTTAAAAGGATCCCAATTTCCTTTTATGGTATTCTACCATTTTTGTTAGTACACAATAAATTATATAATATTTGAATGCTTTTTTTTTTTTAACCACACCATAGAGCTGGTGAGTTCTTAGTTCCTAGACCAGGGATTGAACCCTGGCCCTGATAAGTGAAAGCACAGAGGCCTAACCACTGAAGTGCCAGGGAATTCTCCATCTCTGCAATCTTTTATTATTTTTGAATAATGATTAAAGATAAAACGTAAATACAAGCTGCAAACTTCGAATAATGTGTTTTTTAAGTTTGGTTTTTTTAGAGGAGACACAAAATGGACTGAAATACTGGATCCAATTTGACACAGCCCTGGTAGGGTGGGGGGAGGTGGGACGCAGGGCCGAGAAAGAAAGGCAGGAAGTGTGGCTAGCATCATCCCAGCTGAAAATCAGAGCTGCGAGTAGACTGCTGCCCCAGCCAGCATGGGCGCTTTTAAGTACACTCAGTAGATATCTTGTTTTTAAAGAAGGAATGTTACTCCCCACATAGAACTTCACCAGGGATTCCCAAGAGAATTGTCAGCCTTGTGGCTTCCCCACAGTACCTTTGTAAAAGCAAGCTGATTTCCCCAGTCTGCAGACTAATTGTGGGTTGCCCTGTTTTGCTGCCAGTTACTGGGTCTTTCCACTCATTTTTACCATTAATACAAGCAAAAAGGAACAAAGACAGCCAAGACTTTTAGCCCAAAGTACTTAAAAATATATATATATGTGTGTGTGTATATATATATATATAATCAGTCTAGTTTCCCCTTAATTTTTTGACCACAGGGTGAGGCACATGTGATTTTAGTACCCCCCCACCCCCACCCCGCCCAACCATAGATCAGACCTGTGGCCCCTGCACTGGAAAGGTGGAGCCTTAACCACTGGACCACCAGGGAAGTCCCTGGCTTGAAGCAGTCATACTTCTAAAAGCCAAATATAAAGCAGTTTGGGAACTAGCCAGTTGCTTTGCATTAGCCACTTATTCCTCACTTGGTGCAGGGAACAGTGTTAGTAATGCTCATTCAGCCAATATCATCTTGCTTTATTGAGTTTTTTACTTGTTTATGCAAAGCCTATAACCCATGAAGACAGAAACCGGTTCACAGCTCCATTCCCAATATCTGACACCACCTGACAGGGAGCCTGAATTTAGCAGTTTGCTGAAAGGAGGTATAAGCTGGTTCTGTTTCAATTGATGGTGATACGGTGGTCAAAGAGCTAACTAGCTCCCTCCCTTCCTGGAGCTTGTAATATTTTACTAGGGAGAGGCTGACAAGTGAGCAAACAAGTTCATTATTACTAATCCTGACAAATGTTGTGGAGGAAACTGGGTGTCACCGTTAAGAATTCAGAGTATAATGTAAAATAGTTCATCACCGAGGACCTGCTATATAACGCAGGGACCTCTGCTCAATACTCTGTGGGAATCCACACGGGGAAAGAATCTGAAGGAAACGGATATATTTACATGCGTAACTGAATCACTTTGCTGTGGGCCTGAAACTATCACAACATTGTAAATCAGCTATATGCCAACATGAAATAAAAATTAAAAATTCAGGGAGTACCTCAGACTTCCTGGGTCTGAATTTTGGTTCCTGATCCAGAGCTCAGACTAGGGTGAGGCAAGCAAGGCGCTTGCCTCAGTGATTGTGATATATATTATTTAACACAGTATCTTTTAACAATCAAATTCATGTCCAAAAATGCCATGCTGAATCAGTTATCAAACTTTTAAATAAAGACAGGACTAAGATCAGGGTGAGGCAAGTGAGGGGTGACATGCAAATGTCCTCTTTGTTTCTCCCTTTACAGAATGAAGTATCGGTGGTACTGACTCTTATATATTAATTAAAAGTGAGAGAAGTAATCTTCTCTTCCCCCTAAATAAAGACTCATGAACAGAGCAATTTCAAAAGAAGAAACAAACTACCCCCCACAAAACGTAGGAAAAGCTCTTCAGCCAGATTAGTAATCAAAGAAATGCAAATTAAAATAATAATGAAATAGCACCTTCCACTCTAAGATTTGTAAAAGTTGGGGAAGGCACAAATACTGCAAAGTGTAAATTAGTTCACTTTTTGGAGGTAATAAATGAGACAATATACATTAACATTTTATATAAATATTCCTTTTGACCTGTTAAGCTTACAGAATCTGCCCAAAGGAAAATAAACAAATGAACAACAACAAAATAGCAAAACCCCCAGACAATAACCTTTTAGAGCTTTGTGAAGATTAACTGTGAAGGGAATTCCTGTCAGTTGCTGACACCTAGGAAGCGCTCAGTAAATAGTACTTCTTCTTATTTTATTGTTTTCAACAGTGTTATCTGTCCTGGGGTAGTCTACCACAGAAGAACTGCTCAAGCAATAATACCAAAATAATTCAGAAAGCTGAAGGAGATGGTTACAGCCTTTCATCAGACCTGAAACATCACCTCTTGAAGATGTCCCATTTTTATTTTATGGGCTATGAAGAAAGAAAGCAAGGCTTCCTAGTGTACTTGCACTTGCAGGATGCCATCAACTGCAAAATGCAGGCTGATTTCAGTTCTGTGAGAATGTGAAAACTGCTGCCGGGTCACCCAGACCCCGATAGTGAAGCGTGAACCAGCGATTACAGACCATCCATTCCCAGACAACTGAGTACTGAAATAACCATTTTCCTGGAAATTTTGACTAACTCATAAAATCGAAATGCTAGGTCCCTGAGCACCTAGAATTCACTATTTATCAGTGATTACCAAGTGAAAAACATATTGAATGAATGAAAAATGGGAGAATTAAGGCTACAACTGAAGGGTCTCTGCTCATAAACAGCACGGGGAATTTTGCAAAACAGCAATGAATGTCCTAGAGAAAGGCAGGTGGAAAGCTACGACGGTGCAGAAATAAGGAACACTTGGGGGGACATTTTCTTAACTAAAATAGCAGTGCCCCTGTAATCCCACCACGGATAACCTGGAATATTTTTAGAGAAACCTGACATCATTTTGATGCAATGCAACTATATTAAAATACACATATATTGAGTACCCGTCCTGTGTCTATCCTAGACAGGTAAATCAATAGTCACCATTTTTAGGAGGTGGATCTTAATTCATCTTGCCTGAATTAGTGAATTCTGCACATAGGGATGCCTGACCCTGACCCACTAATGTAATAAGTCCAGTTTTCAACATCAGAAAAATTTTCGGATGATTCCCACAGAAAGAATGTTCATTCTCTCAGAGAGATTGGGCTTGTATTCAACTGAGGTAACCATCCATCTTTTAAACTATTACTATCTTCAGACATTTTATGAGAAGAGAGTCACACACACTTCTGTAACTAATAAGTTATTATCCTGCTCTGAGTTAATTTTTCAGTCACTTAGCATAATTACATGAGCTAATTTTCCCCAGGATGATGATGATTTGGGGGAGAGTGGAGGGGAATATTTTCATTTAAACTTCTTTGGAACATTATCACATTCCACCTTGTTGCTTTGTTCAGTTAAGTACCTACGTTTGGTAAACATTACCACTGTGCCTTTCTATTTATGTTCTTTGGAAGAAAGCAGGGGAAAAAATTATACCTCCTATGTTGAATTAAGAGTATATTCCCCTTTTAAAAATACACGTACGTTGGCAGTTGAAAACAGGTGCTTATTCAGTTCATTCACGATATGAAAAAAATCAATGTACGTTTGAAACTCCTCTTTCTTCAGAGCAGAAAATCGTAAAGGTGAGCAAAACAGAAAACCCAGTCCTTTTCTAAATATAGCAACGTCACATGACCACACTTGTCTTTGTACTGGGAACTTTAAGGTATTAGGTACATTGCTTCATGGATGTGGCACGACTTTAGGAAAGAGGGGACGTGAGCAGCCAGCACAGACACACGTGGGGCTTCTGTCTGGCCTTTTTGATCAAAGAACACAGGCTTTAGAATGCTTTGGGGACGCCCCCACGTGACAGTTTGTCATTTGGGTAAACTTTCCCTCTGCACTAGGAGAGCAAGCCTTCCATTTCTTTGGTTTTATTTTCATACCCCTTTTCACAGTGACTGATGCTTAAACACTTCTCACGGTAGATTTTTTTTTTTTTTTCCGTTTGCTTCTTTAACTGTGAGTTTTCAAACTGAGGCTAATTCAGTTTTGCTGGCTATCAAGGTCATTCATGCCAACATTATATAGTTCTCAGTATCAAGCCCCTGTAAGTCATCTCTGAAGGTGGCGTTTTGCTTGTTTTATTTTCAAAGGCTTCTTTATAGAGTGGTTTGGGCAGGGATCCTTCAAGTTTTTAGGGCTTTCAAAGTTCTGTTTTTACATTTTTATTGTTAAAGAGCATGTGGCAGTCTCACTGCATTGCTGGAAAAGCTCCATGAAAGGTTAAATTGGGAAGGAGAGATTCAGGAGCTATTGCAGCCCTTGGAGGTGTTCATCAGCAAACACACATTCTTAAAATGCCGTTTCTGTTTTGCAGCAGGTAGATCTTTCCAGCCAGGCAAGGGTTTGCAAAGCCATAGTTGAAAAGGAACTAATACTTTCTTTTAGAAGAGTCAGGCGGGGAACTGATACATATTAACATTGAGAGAAGGTCTACCCAAGAGGGGAAAGCAGAGGTTCTCCCACTGCTGTCAGTGTTTACAGAGAAACATTTCTCATTTGCCCTCCAGGCCCACAGAGGGAAGGAGCAGAAGGAAGTAGCTCGAATTGTCTCATACTTGAAGGAAACAGAGGCCTCAGCTGGTTGCTAAAAATTCAATAAAAAAAAAAAAAAAAAAGTAGCTCAAGCATATAGCATGTGTGGGCCAGAACTGAGAATCTGGTTTTAGAAATCTGGAGTTTCTCCTTGGAAAGTTACTACTGTTCCCTTGACTTAGCTTTAAACATGTTCGATGATGATATCCTTTGGTTTGTTTTGGATGCCCCTTATGAAATCCATTTTTTCATAAACCTTTTCCTACATAGTGATTTAAAAAAAAAAAACAACTGCAATGCAGTTAGGTATTATTATATAATTAAAATTATTTTTTCAAACCATGTATTTTCAACAGATATATCAAAAAGAGTCCAAATTTCTTTAAACACGCCTCTTTTCAAAACAACCCTCCAGAAGGCTAGATTAAAAGCTGTGTTGGTCTCTATGACCTTTACTTGTCTTAAAAAAAATTAAACTACTTTTTTGGAATGTCCCTTACAAAACGATAAATCATAACTTTATCAACTTCCCCAGAGGCTTTCAGAACCAAAGAAAAAAGTTCAGCGAAGATCAACTGCTCTGGAAATTCAGCCTAAGAGGCAGCACTCCCCGCTAGGTATTTTGTTCATGGTACTACTGCATTTAAACAACAAACCCAGAAAACTGGCTCTCCTTTTAAGAATCCTGGGTCAGAAGGGAAAGGCAGACTCCAAGCAGACAGAGCTCAGGGATTACCCAGCTTTGGGTTTTATTTCCTTAATTGCTGAACTGAAGCCTGCTACGTGGGGAGTGCGCAAGAGTTAAAGAGTTTCAGATTTAAGGAAGCAAGGGTTGTCATCCGAAATTTCTCCTGCTTCTAAATATGGAAGCTTCCTTTGTTTTCCAGTGCCTGAGCAGTTAGCATTCTCCCAGTCTAGGCAGGGCAGGGCTGTCTCTGCTGCCCTCTTCTTTCTTTTAGTAATCCAAACTCCTGGAGAGGGCCTTTATACTCAAGAGCATTTCCTCATTTACTTTGTAAAATGTCAAACATATCAAGAAGGGAAAGGGTTCCTCCAATAACATTATCTCTGGACATTGTCTGCCTCTCTTAAAACCTCCCTGAATTCAATTCATGACTTCATTTCTTTCTTATTATTTTAATTAAATTTTTGACTTCGCCATGTGGCATCTTAGTTCCCTGACCAAGTATCGAACCCATTTCCCTGACATTAGGACCAGAGTCTTAACCACTGGACTGCCTGGGAAGTCCCTTCATTTCTGATTAATCACTTGGCTCTCAAGATTATTCAGGAACCACACTCCACCGGCAGTGATCTATCTTTAGGAAGTGAACTCACTAAAATTCATTGTTTTGTTACTTGAGTTTGCCCAAGCTGCTACATTTTTCTTTTCTAATAAAATCTAGGGAGATTTCAATCTTTGTGATGAAAGTAAGGGGATTAAAAACACTCCACTATTTCCCCATATCTCTAATCAATTTCACTGTATCACAAATGTTGCGAATTTTAAATCTCCAGCATATCTGGCTTCCCCTTTTTCATTTTTTCTTATATAGTCAGTAGGTCAAAAAACCCACATGCAGTAATAGGAAGTGAACAGATCAGACATTTGTTTTTTAAATTCTGTCATATATAAGTTGTTTTAAATCTGAATCTTCAAACCTTGGTCCCTATTTCTTTGAAGTATATACTTTCACATACACGTATATATTGATATATGTTCATACACTCACACTTAGGCAGTGAGACTGTGGAGGAAGTGGACCAGGAATCAAGATACCAAAACCGTAGCACTTGAGAGTCAGGAATCACACAGTTTTGTTTATTCTGCCTGTGATTATTAAAGGGAAATTTAGACCGAGAAAGGCTATTTAGCATGCTCTGGTGTCTTTGGATGCAGGCTCTGGGTTTACCATATGATTCTGTACTGCACCTGAAGGGACTCCATTTTCTCATCTGTAAAGTGGGTCCACTGGGAGACATGATTGTAAGTTATTAAATGTATCTGATTTTTTTTTCATATTTATTTATTTATGTGGCCACCCTGGTTCTTTAGTTGCAGCATGTGGGACTTAGTTCCCCAACCAGGGATTGAACCCAGGCCTCCTGATTGGGAGTTCAAGAAGCTTATCAGAGGAAATCCTTAAATGTATCTGATTTTGAGAGCTAGGGTTTGGATCATGCAAGACAGGACATCAGGCCTCTGGGTGACTTGACAGCTCCACTTTTCCACCAATGAATCAGTTTATTTATTACAATTTTTAAAAAAATTTTATTTATTTGGCTGCACTGGGTCTTAATTGCTCGTTGTGGGATCTAGTTCCCTGACTAGGGATTGAACCCAGGCCCCTGCACCGGGGGCACAGTGTCCTAGCCGCTGGTCCACCAGGGGAGTCCCGAATCAGTTTATTCTTGCCCTGGACAGGCATTAGCCAGCTTTCACTAAAAGCCTGGGTTCTGGCAGCTGGGGTTTCCTATCCATTTTCTATACAGTTTCACCAGCTTTTGACTCAGAAGAATCCCTTTAGTGCGAGTGGCAGCAGATACCAGAATATCCAGAATTGTCAGGATCTCGTTTCCGGCTCCACCCCGCCTCCCTCTCTCTGTTTTGCGTAGTTTTCATCTTTGCCAGAATGGATCCCTTGTCTTTTGGGAATTTCCTCAACCACTCATCATTTTAGGCTGAACATGAATGATTTATCCAGCAAGAATTAAAATTGACTGTGGTCTCTGAAGAAGGGATAGTTTGTCAAACCTCCATCCTCAGAATAATTGAATATATTTTGCATGAACTGTGATTAATGCAAGGTAATTTCAGAGGATGGCTTTTACTAATTAATAAATCAATCACATTGACTCATCTTGGTAGACCAAACTTTAAAAGTTCATTACTGACTCGTTCAAAACCAGGGTCTCATACATACATAGGTCAGTGGTTTAATGTAATTCCTCTTAAGAAAGCAAGCAGATTGAGTAATACTTTAATTCAGAAACACGTTGCTCAATGTGTGTCTTCTGAGCACAGAGAACGGGAACCGGCAGAACACAGGCAGTGCACAGTCAAACACAGTCCTGCTTCTCGGCTGACTCCACACTTGCAACCAAATTCGCAGCATTATTAAGAATTTGCAAGGTCACATGGAATTATCTCACTACCCATAGAGGGATTGCTGGAGCATTTGAAAGCACCTGATTCACTGAAAACAACAAAATAAAAACTGAGCTGTTACAACATGTCTAAAACTCCACGGTGCTCATGAAATAAACGCAGGTGAATTTTTTTCCCCTTTCTTCTACCCACAGAGAAGCTCAGCTATTTAAAAGCCACTGGAGTCATGGTTTCAAGAAAAGAAAATGGTTTGTGTTTTTCTTATCATGTCGGAAGGGAGACACACACAGCTTAACAGTTAACAGCAAGAAGGAGCCTTTCAAAGACTTCCCCCTCCTCCCCCAGCTAATTTCAGGGGACTCTGTTCCAGGTAAATACATACAAACCTAGAAACTTTCAGTAACAAAAACCAAACCCAAACCCAAACCAAACAGTAGTTCCATTCTTGTGTAAATTAAACCCAAGATGGCTTTCTCAGAGTATATCTTCTATTTTCTGTTACTAGAGTATTTGAACAATTTCTCCACGGAGGAACAGGTATTTATTGAATGTTAATACAAAAGGAGGCAGCTCAGTTCCGCCCTGGAGGGGTTTACGGCCACAGGGAGCACGGCAGGCGTGGCTGCCCTGCCCTTGCAGAACGCTCAGGGAAGGGGACTGCAGGGACTTCGGGCCTGGGCCCCACAGGCTTCTCCCGAGCCCCTTTCTCTTGGTGGGGAGTGGGGGGACAGAGGAAAGACGGTGAAAATAGCTCCCCGAGGGGAGGGAGGAGATGAATTTAGAAGGATCCGGAGCCTCAAGAGCTTTTCTCTACGCCTACCCCTTAATAGCTGTAGCACATATAATTTTTCTCCGTCGGAATGCACATTTGGTATTCACAGCCAGTCAGGCCTTCTGAGGGCATTGACACGTAGTCAGTCGGGATTTTTTTTTGGGGGGGGGAGGGGTGAGGGCAGAGAAAAGAAGGAGAGAGAAGACAAGGCATTGTTTTTTTCAATTAAGGAGGGATAAATGGAGTAATAATAACAATAATGGTAGCGATGAAATTGTTCATTAGTATGGATGTTTGTGAAGTGCAGGTCTGGGCTAAGAAGCGCTTTCTAGTCTTACTGCCTAAACAGTCTAGTTAGGTAAACCTCACCCTCGCTGCCCCTCCCTGTTCCCTGAAATCCTTTAGTCACCTTTCCTGAGGGCATGGGATGTTTTTCCTCCTTTAAACTCCTCTTCTTGCTAAGGGCTCTTTAGGTGAGACAGGTGCACCGTCCAGGGTGAAATTGTGAGGTTTCCAGTTCAGATGTGATAAGGAGAGAAAGAGCTGGATTTTCTTATGGCAGCAGGCACAATCTGTGACATCCGAAGCAGTCACAGCCATTCCCCACAGGAATCCCCATTCTGCCACTTGAAGCTGTATGACGTCGGGGGGAACCTCTCTACACCTCAGTTTTGCCATTTGTAAAATGGGTATAATGATAGCATCCAGCCTTGGCCTCATCACGAGAACCAAGCCTATGTTTGGCACAGAGTGTGCTCCAAGTGAAGGGTTGCCATGGGCTCGTGGTTGTTTGGGGTCGTCCATCAGAAACTGCCCAGTGACGGCCATCTTCTTCAGCCTGGAACTGGATGAACTAACAATTGTCTAAGAAAGCACTGGAAGTCAGTGATTCTTGAGAAAATCTCTCTCTCTGATATCATGGTTTATCCGCTACAGAAGCTTCTAAAAGCTAAACTAAATTCTAAAAGAGCTCATTTTTAGATTAGAAATTCTATACAGTTGAACCTGTCTTGTCTCCTAAGAGCAGAGTAATTCCGTGAGAAAAGGAACCAAGTTTCCCCACAATTTTCTACAGTGGGCATTGAACATATACTGGTGGGCTGCTGTCTACCGGGTCGCATAGAGTCGGGCACAACAAAGCGACTTAGCAGCAGCAGCAGCACCCTGCAAACAGGTAAGGAAAGATAATACTTTTGGGTGTAAATAGAATATCTGGAGTAATTTTGGCAATTCATTTTTTTCCTTAGAAGTAGACTTTCAAGCCAAATGATGAATAACAGTGCCTAAATTTTAAAAAATCTGCTCTCTACCTGTAATTAGATGTTTTTATTCTTTTTAAAATTTCTTTTCTTGACGTATAGTTGACTTATAATGTTATATAAATTTCTGCTGCACAGCAAAGTGAGTTTTACATATATATTCTTTTTCACATTCTTTTCCAAAGTGGCTTATTACAGGATATCGGATACAGTTGCCTGGTTTTATGCTTAATGTTGTTTATATGTTGTTAATATCCCTCTATTTCTCTTACTCATACCTGATGAACTGTCTTAATTTTACTGAACTTTGCAAAGAACCAGTGATTGATCTTTTTTTGTCACAGGTCCCTGCTTTCAGGTTCACTAATTCCTCCTCCTATGTAGATTCATAGATATTATCCATATCTATAAGATCTGGAAAGTTCAGAGCAAATTGAGAATAACGCTTGGTAGAGTGGAGACAAGGAAGCTAAACCTGGAAAATGCCCCACAGATGATTCCAACGCTAACAGAAAGGCGGGTTTTTTGTTTGTTGTTTGCTTGGAGATTTTAGAAGAATGTATTTTTTTTTTTTACAAGAATGTATTCAGATTTTACTTGAATAATTAAAAATACAAATAAGAAAGCTGCAAAGAGAACACTCCAGGTTTCCTTGACCATCTGCCGCCCGCGGGGCTGACCTTCCAAGTCCCAGGAACAGAGAGCAGAGAGGTGAGTCGGAGGGGGTCTGCGGGGCGCCGGGCAGGAGGAAACGGGGGTGCAGGGAGGTGGGGGCGACTCGCTGCTTTCTGAGGGCGCCTCGCTCTCGTTTTCTGCCTCCCCCACCCACGGATTTCCCCAGAGTGTGCAGAGACTACACGTCTTTTTAAGTCACTTCTTTTTAAGTCGGTGAGAGAGAGAGAGAAAGGAAGGGACCACGTGACTTTCTGGAACGCAGACTCACTTCTTGATTTTGATCCTCACTGGCGCGCTGGCTCC
Organism: Aepyceros melampus; assembly: GCA_006408695.1. Taxonomy (NCBI): domain Eukaryota; kingdom Metazoa; phylum Chordata; class Mammalia; order Artiodactyla; family Bovidae; genus Aepyceros; species Aepyceros melampus. The sequence continues at coordinate 12,509 of SJXQ01006246.1, read as the reverse complement.
AAAATGTCTTGCCCGAAATCGGAAAAGGTCCTGCCCCCCTGGAAAGGCTCCCGTCTTCAGTTCACACGAACCGACCCTTGATCCTCC
>SJXQ01006246.1:0-11797 GCA_006408695.1 Aepyceros melampus | reverse complement strand
CGCGCCGCGCCCTGCGCCCTGCGCCCGCGCCGCGCCCGGACAGCTGTCTCTGGAGCCGGGCCCGTGAGTGCGGAGGTGGGCAAAGCAGAAAGCGAGCCTGCTTGCTTGAGTAGCGCCGGCTTCCGCGGGAGAGAGACGGGCTCGGAGTCAGCAAGAATTCTGCCGTCTACCCGGCCTTGCCGCCTAGGATGTCAAGGCAGGCACTGCCCGGGTCCAGGTGCCCATTTCCCGGCCGCTGCGGGCCTCCGGCGCGTGTGGCCCGGCGCTCACGCGGCTCTGCGGCGTCTTGCCCAAGGGGCCGGGTCGCCGCGCCTGCCCCGCGGTGGCCAGAAGCACCGAGAACAGTTCAAGCCTCTCGGTGAGAAATGAGATGCTTGCACATGAAGTGACCTTTAATTGTGTCTGAGGAGCTCATGTCAGATCAACATGTGGTCTCAGTTATTATGCGGAGGTTATTACATTTCAAGCTGTTCTGTGTTCCTTTTCAGCGTTTAAATGAAGTATTTTCTCTTTCATATGTTTGATGTGGCTCAAAGAAGTTTGGTTTTTTCCCCCCTTTTCCTCATAGATTGTATTGTTTGATTAAATCTTTTTGTTAAGTCAGATCAAAGATGGCTTTTCTTTCTTTAGGAGGGATCTTTTCTTAAATCAATAGAACAGATTCCACAGGAAAGACTCATTTTATTTGAACGGTTTTGAAAAGGGAGACGATTTCAATGGGCGTGAATAAATGTTTTTGCTTCTGTATTATGTTTATCTGTCAAACAGTCTGAAGAAAGTAAACGCTTGGAAAGCGGTCTTCCCAGGCGGCGCTAGTGGTAAAGAACCCGCTTGCCAATGCAGGCGGCTCAAGAGATGCAGGTTGGATCCCTGGTTGGGAAGATTCCTTGGAGGAGAAAATGGCAGCCCATTCCAGCATTCTGAGAATGCAAACTTGTGATTTACCGTGGAAAGACTTTTGGTCTTGGCTGGAGATATGCGCCATTATAGAAAACAGTCGACTTCACGTGTAGAACTAGATTGTTGGAACAATCTGGGAGCACCGAAAGCTAGTGGTTCTGCCCTGCCTCTCCCTATTCCTGCCCTTCCTGTGGAGATGCTGGCCTTGGCTGTGCTGTTCCACCCGGAGGGTCCTTTCCGTGCCTCTTATTTCTAAATTTTTAATATTTCTTTTATTTTGCTGCCCTGTGTCTTAGTTATGGGATGCAGATCTTTGATCTTTGTTGTGGCGTGTGGGATCTAGCTCTGTGACCGGGGATCGAACCCCGGCTTCCTGCATTGCAGTGGCGAGTCTTAGCCACTGGAACACCAGGGAAGTGGAAGCCACTGGACCCTCCAGGCCTCTTTGTTGGACAGGCTTCTTCCTGTATTTAAAAAGGGGTTTAGAAAGCATCTGTGCCCCTGCAGCAACTCCATAGCAGTTGCTCTATCAAGGGCCCTCCACCCTGTATTGAAACTCTGTTTCCTTCGGCTCCTCCTTACAGGCAGGAAGTGTGCTGTCCTCCTTTTCCCGCCCCTCCCCTCACTTGTTGGAGCCCAACATCTGTCTGTCCGTCTGAAATGAACGAAGACAGAAATGTGGTCCCTATTTGCTTTGCCATGAGAAAAGGTGGCTCGGGGCTTACTGGGAGTGTCTGGCAGTTGGGCAAAAGGTGGCTCGGGGCTTACTGGGAGTGTCTGGCAGTTGGGCGGTGAACGCCGTCTGTCTGACGGTGCACCGTGTGTCGCTGTACCGTCACTGAGGTGGATTTGGTTGCAGCCTGCCAGGCTCCTCCGTCCATGGGATTTCCCAGGCAGGGATACAGGAGTGGGTAGCCATTCCCTTACCCAGGGATCGAACCCAGTTTCCTGCATAGCAGGCGGATGTCTTTACCGCTGAGCCACCAGAGAACCCCATAATGTACTATATGGATGCTCATATATAATTCTATGATCTCAGTTCAGTTCAGTTCAGTGCAGTTCAGTCGCTCAGTCGAGTCTGACTCTTTGCGACCCCATGAATCGCAGCACGCCAGGCCTCCCTGTCCATCACCAACTCCCGGAGTTCATCAGACTCACGCCCATTGAGTCCGTGATGCCATCCAGCCATCTCATCCTCTTTTCCTCCTGCCCCCAATCCCTCCCAGCATCAGGGTCTTTTCCAATGAGTCAGCTCTTCGCATGAGGTGGCCAAAGTACTGGAGCTTCAGTTTTAGCATCATTCCTTCCAAAGAAATCCCAGGGTTGATTTCCTTCAGAATAGACTGGTTGGATCTCCTTGCAGCCCAAGGGACTCTCAAGAGTCTTCTCCAACACCACAGTTCAGAAGCATCAATTCTTCGGTGCTCAGCCTTCTTCACAGTCCAACTCTCACATCCATACATGACCTCAGGAAAAACCATAGCCTTGACTAGACGGACCTTGGTCGGCAAAGTAATGTCTCTGCTTTTGAATATACTATCTAGGTCATAACTTTTCTTCCAAGGAGTAAGCGTCTTTTAATTTCATGGCTGCAGTCACCATCTGCAGTGATTTTGGAGCCCAGAAAAATAAAGTCTGACAGTTTCTACTGTTTCCCCATCTATTTCCCATGAAGTGATGGGACCAGATGCCATGATCTTCGTTTTCTGAATGTTGAGCTTTAAGCCACCTTTTTCACTCTCCTCTTTCACTTTCAACAAGAGGCTTTTTAGTTCCTCTTCACTTTCTGCCATAAGGGTGGTGTCATCTCCATATCTGAGGTTATTGGTATTTCTCCCAGCAATCTTGATTCCAGCTTGTGTTTCTTCCAGTCCAGCGTTTCTCATGATGTACTCTGCATAGAAGTTAAATAAGCAGGGTGACAATATACAGCCTTGACGTACTCCTTTTCCTATTTGGATCTCAAATGATACGTATTATTCTTTTTTAAAAAAAATTTAATTGAGAGAGTAACGTTGGCTACCTACGCGATCTTGTGTAAGATAGCTAGCTAGTAGAAAGCTGCTGCAGAGCAGAGAGCTCAGCACGGTGCTCTGAGAAGACCTAGAGGGTGGGGACTGGGAGGGAGGCTCGGGAGGGGCGACGCCTGCGTGCCTGTGGCTGACTCACGTGATGAGCGGCAGAAACCCACGCAACGCTGTAACGCGATTATCCCCCAATTTAAAAGAAAGAAAAAAACTTTTAAATGAATTACTGCTGTCTTTATGTATTTATTTTGTTTTTTCTCATTCAGTTGCACCCCTGGGCACGTGGGATCTTAGTTCCCTGACCTGGGATCAAGTCTGCGTTCCCTGTATGGCAGCGTGGAGTCTCTACCCCTGGACCACCAGGGAAGTCCCAAACAGCATCTACTGTTATTTACTGTGTCAGTTAATCTGTCCCTTCAGCTTACAATGTCCACTCCGTGAGGGCAGGGTTTTTATCTAGTTTTCTTCACTGCTGTGGCCCCAGCGTTCAGAACAATGCCTGAGACAGCAATAGCTCAAAATTATTCTGCTGAACGAACAAAGCAGTCTATATGCCATTCCCACTCCCAAGCTTTTAGTCATGATGATGAGGGGAAATAGAGATAGTCGCCCAAATAATTCAAATCAAGGATGACTAAAGAAGCCCAGGGGTTGTAATGTGACTATAGTTAATGACACTGTATTTGAAAGATGCTAAGAGAGCAGTTCTTAGAAGTTCTCATTACAAGAAAAAAAACTGTATCTGGTGATGGATGTTAACTAAACTTATTGTGCTGATCATTTTGCAATGTATGCGAATAGACACCTGAAACTAATATTATTTATCAGTTGTAACTCAATTTTTAAAAAAGAGATGACTTTCTTTTGAGCTGTCAGCACTCCAGGACCTCACTTATGTGGGTGGGTTTTTACAATTCACCACTTGCAGCGATTGTGAAGTGTAGCCTTAGGCATCCAAGCAGTGGGTCATGTGGTAGATGCCACTCCAAAGCACAAAACAATATATTCTTTATTCTTTGACACACACACAAAACACCCAGGAAATTCTGTAAAAAATTTTCCAGAAAATGCATCATTCGGCGTCGTGAAGAATTGCGTCAAAGAGTAGGTGCTTAATAGAACTTTCTTGACTTGGCCTCACCAAGGAAATGTAAACAGTCAAAGCTTTTGTGTCTAGAACACCAGCTCCATAAAGCCAGGACCAACCAAGTTATGTTCTCTGCTGTATCCCACACTCCTGGCAGGGTGCCTGACACATAGCAGGGGATGGGAGCTATGTTAATGACCAGATGAATGAATGAATGGTGTCCATACATCTCAGCTACTGTGATATAGACTGAACTTTAGGCACCAGTTGAGATCATGAAAGTGGTGGGAGAAATTTCCCCTGTGTGTGCAGTGGAGTGGATGGATGATAGCCATTTAATCCTAAGATCACTGGCCATTTGTATGCCCAATTAAAACTTTTCAACCACAGTTTTGCTTGTGTGCATATTGCCCCTGGAATTAACCATGTGTATAAAATGCATTAGGCTTTTGTAATAGGAGAAACAATAAGGAAACATATATACCTGTGGAGGACAGGTGAGCATCCGAGGAATTCTAGGGCTGAACGGCAGCAGAGGATATGGAAGTGATTAGCTAATGTTTTTCCTTCTTCCGAGCATAAGGCGCCTGAGAGCAGATCCAAGCTTTGCCCGGAAAGCAAACAAAAAAGTAAAATTAAGAAAACAGTTTTAAGGCCAATGCTAGGTCTGGCCAGCTAAATATCTTTACTCAGTGTAACAATTATCAAATTATTAAACAAGTTTTTTGTCTAACGAATCACTCCAAAATGTAGTGATCACTCTAAAGTGTAATCAACTAATTAAAAAAAAAATTTATAAGCCTTTTTTTTTTAAGAGCAATTTTAGATTCACAGCAAAATTGAGAGAAAGAGAGATTTCCCAGAAACCCCTTGCTTTCATAAATGCCCAACCATTTTTTTTTCCTAGATCATATTCTTTTCAGTGAAACTCTATCCAGGTATGCTGTCAGGCATTGCAGTCAGCAGGCCAGGCTGGATGGCGCAGGGTTAGCACCCCTCGCGAGTCTGCTGGCTGTCCCACTGGACAGTGTAGGAGTCCTCAGCTCTCACGGCTTGTCTTCGTTCCAGGTAGTCTTTCATTCCCCAGCGGGACAGCCTGACTGCTTCACCTGACGGCCTCAAAGGGTGAAATATGCAAAGTGCTGGGACTCCCCTGGTGATCCAGTGGCTAAGACCCTGCATTCCCAAAGCAGGGCGCCTGGGTTCCATCCCTGGTCAGGCAGCTAGATCCCACCCGCCACAATGGAGAGCTTGAAGGCCTCAACGAAAGATCCTGCATGCTGCAACTAAGACCCGCTGCAGCCAAATAAACTCATGAAATACATTAAAATATATATATATATATAAAATACAAAGTGCCTTGAGGTCTCGTCTTAAGCCCTGTGCCACAACTCTGAGACTTGAAGATAACAATAAGAGTGTTACCATGGGGAAAAACAGTCAAAACTAAGGGGTATAATCAATAAATCGACTCAATATGGCAGATACAAGCGACTGAAGACAAACACAGGAGAGCTGATGTCACTGCTAGGACTGTCAGATTTAGCCAGACAGTATTTTAATGGCATGCAACAGCTGGGGATATACTTACACTACAAAATTATCTGTTGTTTGTCTGCAAGTCAGATCTGACAGGGCACCCTGTGCCTTTTCGGGCATCCCCTGCTAACTCCTGTGCAGTGGATCTCCAGTTTTCTGCCAGGAAAAGGACCAAATGGGAGAGTGGGGAGTCGGAGTCAGCTGTATGTTAGATAATAGCAAGGCTTAAGTTCTTTCTTTTTCTTTCTTCAATATAGGAAGCAGATAGACATGAAAGTGTTGCTACTTCCTTTTGCTCCCCCAGTGGGTCACCTGGCACCAGCCACCTCCCCTCTTTAGATCTGCTCCCTGCGACGCTCCTCACGCTGGGAATCACTGCTTACTGGGTGTTATAATCTCCAGGGCTAACTGTGCATTCCTCACAGATCACACAACCTTGAGCAAATATTTTGACTCTCTCGGTCTCCTCATCTGTGAAATGGAGCTAATAATAGCACCCGCCTCATCCAGCCGTAGGCGGATCATAGGTAGAGCACTCGTGAAAGGCTGGACACAGCGTCAGAGACGGAGGACGTCTCCTCCCCGAGGAGGCCGGTTACACGTGAGGTGTTACTACCATCGCTCTCATTGTTTTTGGCGGTGATGGTTGGTCTGATTCCAGTACGAGAAAAATTGTTATAGCACTAAAAAAAAGAACCTTAAAACCTTTTTTAAACTCCATATCTGCTTTAAAAAATTATATCTAATGCAAAGTCCCTAGAATTGGTGTTCTCAAGATAGTGGGACTTTAGTTACATTTCGAACTTAGTGTTAAAGTAGAGCTCTTAGCGCAAATTTATGTATATACACTTCTGCATACACAGCCCACAGCCTTGAGAATGTAGATTAGATCCTTGAAGTTTGTCAGGAAGACTCTCAGCTAACTGGAGATATTGGGGGATTGGCACATGGCAATAAAAATGTCAAGCTGACACCTGGGCCAGGATCACTAACTATGTGACCTTGTGCAAACCACTTAGCCCTCCTGAGGGTTGGTGTTTACATCTCGCCTTTTCCTAAGATTTAAGAGAGCCACAGGAGTGCAACTTCCATACAGAAAAGAAATTAGCTACAAGGATACGGCACAGGGGATGTGGCCAATATTTTATAATGACTATAAATGGATGTAACTTTTCAAAGTTGTGAATCACCATATTGTGCACCTGAAAATTATATAATAATTGTAAATCAACTGTATCTTCATTAAATAAATAGAAATATAAAAAGATGCTGTGTATAAAAAGACTTGTATGAACACTGTCCGTACAAGCACATTATTTTAAAGGCCGATGTGCCACTCACACACACCATTGGTTGTTATGCCCAAGAAGCACTTGCGCTTTTGTGGCCGGATGGTGTCAATCCATTTGCAGGCCCCAAAAAAGATACGTTAAAATTATTTCCAAGTTTATGGTTGAAAACACTTTACGTAACCTTCAATCCTGACCTTTTTTAATTCACGAAGTTTTGAAGATAGTCACTCTGAGGATTGTGGGAACCTTGCTTCTGTGGGTTGAATATAGTATTTAGTGTTGGACATAATACTAGCTTCTAATAGGTGCTCAAATACAGGTGTAAATGAAAGGAAGAATAAAGGAATGGGTGTCCTGAGGAAATGGGTCTACTTCCTGCTGAGATGCCTACTGGGGTTCTTTCACTCTGGAGGGTTGCTGCAAACCTGTTTTCTACTCAGAGCCGGTTCTTCAGTGGAAGGAAGTCCAGTCTAGCCCAGAGAACCACTCCCTTAAATCAAGAATTCACCGAAAGTATAATCATAGTTACCAATGGAGATTTTGCTTTCTGTCTGGCCCATTAAAATATTTTCTGGTTAAGAGTTTGCACTGTTCGTTCCGTCAGATGACCTGGATTTTCCTGCTTGACCCCTGCTCATGACTGTGTGGCTCTGTGCAACCTTCTCAACTGCTCTGGGCCTCCATTTTCTCGTCTGTAAATTGAGGGGGCCAAGAGGATTTAGCTCGCTGAATTATTGCAATGACAAGGATAGTTACACTTGCGTAATATTTATTTGTGCTTATTTTATGTCATCGGGCTTCCAAGGGGGCTCAGTGGTGAAGAATCTGCCTGCCAACGCAGGAGACACAGGAGACGCACGTTCGATCCCCAGATCGGGCAGATCCCCCGGAGAAGGAAATGGCAACCCACTCCAGTATTCTTGCCTGAGAAATCCCATGGACAGAGGAGCCTGGCGGGCTGCAGTTCATAGGCTCACAAAGAGTCAGACATGACTGAGAGACGGAGCACGCACACACATTCTACGTCAGGCATTTTCTAATCATCACCCCTGGAATCCATCAAGGAAGGTAAATTAAGTCATACAAATATATCACACCCAACCCAATAAAGTTTTTCCACCTTTAGTAACAGATTTATATATATATTCTTTCTGAATTTTTGCACACTACTGGTCTAAGGGAAGTGGGATGAAAGACTAAAAGAACAGCAGTAAGAAATAGAGTGGAAAATCAAAGAAAAACGTCTTTTTAAAGCAAGGATGTTGCTGCTATTGTTTAGTCGCTAAGTCATGTCTCTCTGTGAGCCCATGGACTGTATGTAACCTGCCAGGTTCCCAGTTCATGGACTTACCCAAGCAAGAATACTGGAGAGGGTTTCCAATTCCTTCTCCAGGGGATCTTCCTGACCCAGGGATCAGACCCTCACTCTTGAATCTCCTGCATTGGCAGGCAGGTTCTTTACCACTGAGCCACCAGGGAAGCCCAAAGCCAGGATGACTAACACATTATTATCCTTTCGATTCAGTTCAGCCCCTCAGTCATTCGTGTCTAACTCTTTGTGACCCCATGGATTCCAGCACGCCAGGCCTTCCTGTCCATCACCAACTCCCAGAGTTCACTCAAACTCATGTCCATCGAGTCAGTGATGCCATCCAGCCATCTCATCCTCTGTCATCCCCTTCTTCTCCTGCCCCCAATCTTTCCCAGCATCAGGGTCTTTTCAAATGAGTCAGCTCTCCACATCAGGTGGCCAAAGTATTGGAGGTTCAGCTTTAGCATCAGTCCTTCCAATGAACACCCAGTTCTGATCTCCTTTAGGATGGACTGGTTGGATCTCCTTGCAGTCCAAGGCACTCTCAAGAGTCTTCTCCAACACCACAGTTCAAAAGCATCAATTCTTTCGCGCTCAGCTTTCTTCACAGTCCAATTCTCACATCCATACATGACCACTGGGAAAACCACAGCCTTGACTAGACGGATCTTTGTTGGCAAAGTAATGTCTCTGCTTTTGAATATGCTATCTAGGTTGGTCATAACTTTCCTTCCAAGGAGGAAGCATCTTTTAATTTCATGGCTGCAGTCACCATCTGCAGTGATTTTGGAACCCCAAAAAATAAAGTCTGACACTGTTTCCACTGTTTCCCCATCTATTTCCCATTAAGTGATGGGACCAGATGCCATGATCTTCGTTTTCTGAATGTTGAGCTTTAAGCCACCTTTTTCACTCTCCTCTTTCACTTTCATCAAGAGACTCTTTAGTTCCTCTTCACTTTCTGCCATAAGGGTGGTATCATCCGTATATCTGAGGTTATTGATATTTCTCCCAGCAATCTTGATTCCAGCTTGTGCTTCTTCCAGCCCAGCATTTCTCATGATGTACTCTGAATATAAGTTAAATAAGCACAGTGACAATATATAGCCTTGACGTACTCCTTTTCCTATTTGGAACCAGTCTGTTGTTCCATGTCCAGTTCTAGCTGTTGCTTCCTGACCTACATACAGATTTCTCAAGAGGAAGGTCAGGTGGTCTGGTATTGCCATCTGTTTTAGAGTTTTCCATAGTTTATTGTGATCCACACAAAGACTTTGGCATAGTCAATAAAGCAGGAATAGATGTTTCTCTGGAATTCTCTTCCTTTTTCGATGATCCCGCGGATGTTGGCCATTTGACCTCTGGCTCCTCTGCCTTTGGAAGAACTGAAAAAGATTACTATCCTTTAGAAGAACTTAATTGTTCTTTGGGGGAGGGACAAGTTCCATAGTCAGTAAATTTAGGGAACACAATCTATTCCTTTTTCGATGATCCCGCGGATGTTGGCCATTTGACCTCTGGCTCCTCTGCCTTTGGAAGAACTGAAAAAGATTACTATCCTTTAGAAGAACTTAATTGTTCTTTGGGGGAGGGACAAGTTCCATAGTCAGTAAATTTAGGGAACACAATCTCCTCCCTTTGAAAATTCACAGCATATGTTTACATAGTGAAGGTGCTAAGAAGTTCTGTAGGAAAGAGAACAGCTTGGTGTTCTGTAACCCAGCTTTTCCTCCGCTATTGGCCACAGAGATTCCTGTTGTTGTTTTATGTCTTCTATCACTTATTAACACGGTGGAACACAGTCTGGAAAGCTCTAGCCTATTACTGTGTCTACAGGAAATCCAAGCAAACATGAGGTTTGCTCACAACGATCAGAACATAACCCCAGGAGCGCTGTTGGAGAAAGGCAAACGATCAGTTCTTCATTTTTCAACTGATTCTCGTGCTTCTGTGCAGATGCGGCTTCAAAAGCTGGACTGCAAACGGCAGAAGACCTGGTGAATAACGCCTCTAGTACGGAAGCAGAAAAGGTGCTGATGGTTGCTTGCACAGTGAGACAAAAGCATGAACCACTCCTGGTGCTTTCGGCCACAGCCCCACTCAGGGTGCTGCCCTGTGGCACCCTGCTCAGGTGCAAAGGGCAAACCTGCATTGTGCCAAATGGTGCCTATTTATAGCCAGTGAGGGTTGTTCTAACTTCAGGATATCGCCAAGAGGGCTGCTACTCAATTTTGGGTCAACACTGTTTTTTCTTCCTTCCAGTTTTATTGAGATATAATTGACCTATGAACTGTGTAAGCTTAAGGTGGACAGCATGATCTGACTTCATCATCATGAAATGATGACCACTGCAAGGTTAGTGAACATATAAAGAGACAACATTCAAGAGAGAGGAAAAAGATTGTGATGAGAAGACTTAGAATTTACTCTAACAACTTACATATATAACACGGGGCTTCCTAGGTGGCTCAGCAGGTAAAGAACCCGCCTGCCAATGCGGAGACCCAAGAGACGCGGGTTCCATCCCTGGGTTGGGAAGATCCCCTGGAGAAGGAAATGGCAGCTCACTCCAGTATTGTTGCCTGGGAAATCCCATGGACAGAGGGGCCTGTTGGGCTACAGTCTATGGGGGTGAAAAGCGTTGGCCCTGACTGGGCATGCACACACCTATCTAACACAGAGCAGTGCTAATTACACTTACCATGTTACACAGCACATTCCTGATACTTGCAAGTTTGTACCTTTTGACTGCCTTCACCCAATTCTTCTTCACTCCCCACCTCTGCTGACCAAGAGCCCAATCTCTTTTTCTATGAGTTTTTTCATTTTTGAAATACATTGACCTATAACACTATGTTAGTTTCTGGTACACAACACAGTGATTTGGTATTTCTATATATTTCAAAATGATCACCACCATATTACTTAAGAAAGTTATTTATTCATCTTGCTTATTTATACTTTTTGTTTTCATTTCTCTGCTTAATAGCTTAATACAGTCCTAATTCTTTGGAGAGAAGATTTTTGTTGTTGTTGTTTAAACCAGCTGTGTTCAGCTTTAAAGAAAGTACAAAGAGTAAAAGTTATAAGATTTTACCATGTAGTAAAGGGTACTCAACGGTTGGATGAACTTCGTTCTTTAAAAAAATTTTTTTTAAATTAAAGTACAGTTAATTTACAATGTTGTATTAGTTTCTAGTGTACAACAAAGTGATTTATTTACATATTCTTTTTCATATTATTTTCCATTATTCGCTGTTCAATAGCTCAGTCATGTCCGGCTCTTTGAGACTCCATGGACTGCAGCATGCCAGGCTTCCCTGTCCTTCACCATCTTCTGGAGTTTGCCCAGACTCATGTCCATTGAGATAGTTTATTACAAGTTCTTGAATAGAGTTCCCTGTGCCATACAGTAGAGTCTTGTCATTTATCTACTATATGTGGAATAGTTTATACCTCAGTTCACTTCAGCTCAGTCGCTCAGTCGTGTCCGACTCTTTGCGACCCCATGAATCGCAGCCGCCAGGCCTCCCTGTCCATCACCAACTCCCGGAGTTCACTCAGACTCACGTTCACTGAGTATGTGATGCCATCCAGACATCTCATCCTCTGTCTTCCCCTTTTCCTCCTGCTCCCAATC
>SJXQ01006245.1:0-30698 GCA_006408695.1 Aepyceros melampus | reverse complement strand
TTGGAAAAGCCCCTGATGATGGGAAAGATTGAAGGCAGAAGGAGAAAGGGATGACAGAGGATGAGATGGTTGGATGGCATCATTGACTCAATGGACGAGTTTGAGCCAACTCCAGGAGATAATGAAGGACAGGGGAGCCTGGCATGCTGCAGTCTATGGGGTCACAAAGAGTCAGGCACAACTTAGCCACTGAACCTCAACAACAAAGCAAACCCATTTTGACTTTCTTTTGCAAGGTGAAGGAATGTATATTATGCTAGGTCCATTTGCTTGCACTGAGGATAAGACCTCAGTTATGTATATTTGTGCTAAGTCACTTCCGTTGAGTCTGACTCTATGACACCCCAGGAACTGCAGCCCACCAGGCTCCTCTGTCCATAGAGAGTCACCAGGCAAGAATACTGGAGCGGGTTGCCACGCAGGGATCGAACCCATGTCTCCTATTATCTCCTGCATTGTCAGCCAGGTCCTTTATCACGAGCGCCTCCTAGGAAGCCCTCAGTATATTGACCGTGTGGTTTTTTACAAAGCATCTCAATGGTTTCTCCTTTCAACCTACAAAATTCTCAGCTGACAACTACCCCAGCTACAAGTTTCCAGAAGCTTCCTAGGACACTCCCTGAGCCATTCTCTCATTAAAACACACACACACACACACAGACACACACACAGTTTTAAGCCTTCCTCTTCTCTTCCCTCTGGAAGGCAGCCCCAGTCACTCTGGATGAGAGCTCTCCAAACAGGCACTTGTCTATCTCCTGCTTCTCCAAACAGGCCCTCACTTGTCTGCAAAATCACAGGGACGGAGGAGCCTGGTAGGCTGCAGTCCACGAGGTCGCTAAGAGTCGGACACGACTGGCGACTTCACTTTCTTCTTCTTTGCTCTATGACACTCTCCCCATGCCCTTCTCCCCATCCCAACTCATCGCAGTTTAGATTAGGACACGATCACTGTCCACTTAGACCATTGCAAGAACCTCTCTGCTGACAGCCTCATTCCCAAATCCCCACAACCTCTAACCTCCTGACACCCTTCCCTCAGAGTAACCTTCTGAAAGCGCGCACACAGTACGATCCTGAGAGCTTCTGCTCTCAGAAGACATGATTCTCCCTCTTTATCATTGGGGACCATGTACGGAGCCATCAACCTGAGAGAAAGAAAACTTGATGAGTCAATTGCGAGCCTGCCTGGTGCGTCAATTCAGTGACATCCGACTCTTGTGGCCCATCGGGCTTCTCTGTCCATGGGATTCTCCAGGCAAGAGCCCTGGAATGCGTTGCCATGCCCTCGTCCAGGCAATCAAAGCCGTATCTCTTATGCCTCTGGAATCGGCTGACAAGTCTATTAGGGCCTCCGTTTCAGTCCAAATCCAAGCTTCCTGGTGTGTCTTTTGGGACTCTTTACGTCCTGGCCCCCGTGGATGCCACAGCTCCATCTTCACACCCTTCATAGTTGCATGCTGCTCTCATACTGAACTGGATCAACCCCTGAATTCACCATCATTGTCCTGCCTCTGCGCCTTTCCTCATCAGCTTCCGTACACTTAGATTATATTTTGCTTCTTGCCTCCAGACACGAAACACACAGTGACTGTCTCATCTCAGGGCTTCCTGCCTTCAGATGGCCTTTCCTGGGGCCATAGCCCACTTAAGTCTCCTTCACCTGGCGGACCAGAGTCTCTGTCAGCCTCCCATGCGGGTCCTCAGATCTCAGTTGTTCCCTGACTTGTCCAGCTCCTTTGTCAGATGACAAAGTCCTTTTGTCTCTACTCACTGCAGCCTGAGGCTCAGCACGTCACTGATGTCTGAGGGTGACCCTCCTCGGGTCTGTGTGAGTAGATGGGAGAACTTCAGCTGGGGAATGAGCTGGGGAAAGTGCAGACACGATCATGTATGTCTGATGAGCAGTTTGGGGGTGCAGAAAGTGAACATATGTCTGATGAACACTTGGTGCGGGGTGGGAGCTGGCAAAATACGACCTATAGGAGAGCTGAGCAGAGGGTCTCCTGGGAGAGTCTCCCGCTACGAGAGGTCTGTTTCGTGGTGTGGTTTGATGAGATGATGGCCTTCTACTTCCCAAGAAACCCAGATAGGAGGTCAGGAGTGCCTGGTATGAAAGAAGGACCGCACTGGGAGGAAAAGCCCTCTGGAAAGTACTGTGGACGATGGGCTTCTCTGGTGGCTCAGAGGTAAAGAATCTGCCTGCCAACACAGGGGCTTGGCTCGATCCCTGGTCCGGGAAGTTCCTGCACGCTGCGGGGCAATGGAGCCTGGGAGCCACGTCTACTGAAGCCCGCGCTCCCAGAGCCCGTGCCCTGCAAGAGAAGTCCCGCAATGAGAATCCTGCACACCAGAGCCAGAGAGTAGCCCCTGGTCCCCGCCACGAGCAAAGCCTGCACAGCAGTCAGGGCCTGGTACAGCCATCAATGCTGTGCTCTGCTTAGTCGTTCCGTCGTGTCCGACTCTCTGCAACCCCATCGACTGTAGCCCACCAGGCTCCTCTGTCCAGGGGATTCTCCAGGCACGAATACTGGAGTGGGTAACTGGTCCCTTTTCCAGGGACTCTTCCCAACCCAGGGTTGGAACCCAGGTCTCCCGCACCGCAGACGGCCTGGCCTCTTTACCAGCGGAGCCACCAGGGATGTCCCCCTGTTGACTTTCTTCCGGCACCTGGAGCGAGGCCAAGCCCCTCCCTGGTTCACTAGCAACCAGGCCCGCCCCCGCGCCCCTCCTCCTCCAGTCTCGCTCCGACCTAAAGTCTCGCTCCGCTGGTAAAGGGGCAAAGGGGCCGTCTGCGGTGCGGGAGACCTGGGTTCCAACCCTGGGTTGGGAAGTTGCTACTGCTACTGCTGCTAAGTCGCTTCAGTCGTGTCCGACTTTGTGCGACCCCAAAGACGGCAGCCCGCCAGGCTCCCCCATCCCTGGGATTCTCCAGGCAAGAATACTGGAGTGGGTTGCCGTTTCCTTCTCCAATGCATGAAAGTGAAAAGTGAAAGTGAAGTCGCTCAGTCGTGTCCAACTCTTAGCGACCCCATGGACTGCAGCCCACCAGGCTCCTCCACCCATGGGATTTTCCAGGCAAGAGTACTGGAGTGGGTTGGGTTCAGAAGAGCCCCTGATAAAGGGACCAGTTACCCACTCCAGGATTCTTGCCTGGAGAATCCCATGGACAGAGGAGCCTGGTGGGCTGTCCGTACCCCCAGGATTCCGACCTGGAGAATTCCATGGGCTGTACAGTCCACGGGGTCGCAAAGAGTTAGACACCACTGAGCCACTCAGCACACTTGTTATGCCACAGTTTGGGGATTTATTTCTTAAAACACACTACTATTTCATTGATATCACTTCTTAGATTCAGTTCAGTTCACTTCAGTTCAGTCGCGCAGTCGTGTCCGACTCTTTGCGACCCCATGAATCGCAGTACGCCAGGCCTCCCTGTCCATCACCAACTCCCGGGGTTCACTCACACTCACGTCCACTGAGTCCATGATGCCATCCAGCCATCTCATCCTCGGTCGTCCCCTTCTCCTCCTGCCCCCAATCCCTCCCAGCATCAGGGTCTTTTCCAATGAGTCAACTCTTCGCATGAGGTGGCCAAAGAACTGGAGCTTCAGTTTGAGCATCATTCCTTCCAAAGAAATCCCAGGGCTGATCTCCTTCAGAATGGACTAGTTGGATCTCCTTGCAGTCCAAGGGACTCTCAAGAGTCTTCTCCAACACCACAGCTCAAAAGCATCAATTCTTCGGCGCTCAGNACTCTTCGCATGAGGTGGCCAAAGTACTGGAGCTTCAGTTTTAGCATCATTTCTTCCAAAGAAATCCTAGGGTTGATCTCCTTCAGATTGGACTGGTTGGATCTCCTTGCAGTCCAAGGGACTCTCAAGAGTCTTCTCCAACACCACAGTTCAAAAGCATCAATTCTTCGGCGCTCAGCCTTCTTCACAGTCCAACTCTCACATCCATACATGACCACAGGAAAAACCATAGCCTTGACTAGATGGACCTTAGTCGGCAAAGTAATGTCTCTGCTTCTGAATATACTATCTAGGTTGGTCATAACTTTTCTTCCAAGGAGTAAGCGTCTTTTAATTTCGTGGCTGCAGTCACCATCTGCAGTAATTTTGGAGCCCCCAAAAATAAAGTCTGACACTGTTTCTACTGTTTCCCCATCTATTTCCCATGAAATGATGGGGCCAGATGCCATGATCTTCATTTTCTGAATGTTGAGCTTTAAGCCAACTTACACTACACATATGTATGCTGCTGCTGCTGCTGCTAAGTTGCTTCAGTCGTGTCCAACTCTGTGCGATATGCTGCTGCTGATGCTGCTAAGTTGCTTCAGTCGTGTCCAACTCTGTGCGAACCCATCAACGGCAGCCCAGTAGGCTTCTCTGTCCCTGGGATTCTCCAGGCAAGAACACTGGAGTGGGTTTCCATTTCCTTCTCCAATGCACGAAAGTGAAAAGTGAAAGAGAAGTCGCTCAGTTGTGTCTGACTCTAGCGACCTCACGGACTGCAGCCTACCAGGCTCCTCCATCCATGGGATTTTCCAGGCAAAAGTACTGGAGTGGGGTGCCATTGCCTTCTCCAACATATATCTATAATTATGCACAAACATTTCTTTATCCATTTATCTATCAATAGATGCTTAGGTTGTTTCCACATCTTGGCTACTGTGCATTACCCTACAATGAACATGGGTATGCACATATATTTTCAAGATAGTAATTTCATTTCCTTCAGATGTATTCCCAGAAGTAGTATTGCTGGATCCCATTGTAGCTCTATTTTTTAAGTTTTGAGGAATATTTATGCTGTTTTCCATGGAAGCTGAATCAATTTACATTCCCACCAATAATGCACAAAGTTCTCTTTCCACCATATCATTGCCCGCATTTATTGCCTCTTCTCTTTGATAATAGCCATCCTAATAACTGTGCAGTAGTTTTCATTATGATTTTGGTTTGTATTTCCCTGCTGTGACTTGTGATGTTGAGCACATATTCATGCATTTTGGCCACTTGTGTGTCTTTTTTGGAACAATATTTATTAAAGTTCTGTGCCCATTTAAAAATCAGATTATTTAGTCTTTGTTATTGAAGTGTATGAGTTCCTCATATATTTTTGATATTATTCAATAGATGGTTTGAAATATTTTTTCCCATTCCATAAGTCACCTTTTCATCTTATTGATTTTTTTCTGTGCAGAAGTTTTTTAGTTTGATGTAGTCCCACTTTTTTGTTTTTGCTTTTGTTTCTTGTATACTTGGCCTCACTTCCAAGAACTCTTCAGCAAGACCAATGTCATGAATCTTCCCCCCACTTTTTAATAGGAATTTTATGATTTCAGGTCTTACATTTCAGCCTTTAATCCATTTATAGTTAATTTTTATGAGTGGTATGAGATAGGAGTCTAGTTAATTTTTTTATGTGTGAATATCCAATTTTACTAGCATCGTTTATTGAAGAGACTGTCTTTACTCCACGGAGTATTTTGGCTTCTTTGTCAAATAATAGTTAACTGTATATGCATAGATTTATTTCTGGGCTCTCGATTCTGTTCTGTTTGTCTATATGTCTGTTTTTATGCCAATATCATATTGTTTTGAATACTATAAATTTGTATTATACTTTGAAATCAAGAAATGTGATACTGCTAGCTTAATTCTTCTTTCCTAAAATGCTTTAGATGGCTGAGGTCTTTTTTAGTTCCATACAAATTTAGGATTTTTTCCCTTTTACTGTGGAAAAAAAAAAGCATTAGAATTTTGATAGATATGATCTTGGATCTATAGATTGCTTTGGGTAGTATGGTCATTTTAAAAATATTAATTCTTCCAATCCATAACCTGGATATCTTTCCAGTTGTTTGTGCCTTCTTCATTTCTCTCATAATGTCCTAGAATTTTCAATGTACAGATTTTCATTCATTCTCCTGTTAAATTTACCATGGCAGCTAAAAATGCTGCAAAGTGAGGGTTTGACACATTACATATAAAGTGGAAGATGTAGATTATTTGGTGACCTGGATTATACAATGTGCTACTCTTAGAGTTCACAGTGGCTTCTTGATACAAGGGGAATGGAGCATGGCATTTGTAAGGGGCTTCTCTGCCATCTTTGTCAAGTATCCAACTGCTAACTAACCTTTATATAATCCTATTATTACAGCACGAGTAGAAACAAGTGTACATACTTTGAAAGGAATGGAATTGTTGAAAACATGAACAAATTAATAGTAAGATTTTCAAGTTGGATAACCTAACAATTTATGAATATATATGATAAAAATTGTACTTAAACATTAGTAGGTCAGAAATGGCATTAAAATCCATCTTGATATATATTGAGCAGTATGTTTCTAAAAATTATAAAATTCACATTTTAAAGTCATCAAACAAGTGTTCTATAATAAAAAGAGTGATTAATGCTAAGATATATTGTGCAATAATTGGCTCCTCACTGCTTGATGTGATTTCTTAAAAAATTTTTTTTTAAAATTTATTTGGTTGCTTGGGTCTTAGTTATGACATGTGAGATCTAGTTCCCTGACCAGGGATTGAACCCAGGCCCCCTGCATTGGGAGCACAAAGTCTTACCACTGGACCACCAGGGAAGTCCCTTGATGTAGTTTCAAATTATTTTTTGGAGGTGGGAAGATGGAGGGAGAGACATGTATATGCTCACACATCATTTGTAGTTTCTCCTTTCTTTAAATTTAAGTATTCAATTTTGTGTTTAATGAGAAAGAATGGACTATCTTGTGTATTGTAACATTTTCTAGCAATATGCCTAGGGCTTTCTGACTATTCACAGTAAGTATGGCAATATACACATATAGGAGAGGCAACAATCTCTACTGACAAATAGATTTATTCTTACGTTTAAGGATGACATTTGAAAACAGAATTTCTGGGAACATTCCACAAAGTTTGTTTAAACAAACTAACAATAAAGTAAGATAAAAGTACCCAATACTTATTTTATGAAAATGGCCATTACTGTGTGTTTTACTTCTTATTATTTTGATTTTTTATTTAAGCACTATTTCAAAAAATAAACAAGATCTGGGTTTTCAAATATAATTTGTACTAATAATAGTAATAATGACAAGGATGATAATAAAAACAATGATAACTTTGTCACTTAATGGACATTTAGTATATAACAGACACTGCACAACTATAACTTATGGTACCTTTTAAAATATGAAAAAAAATGTTTTCTAGATCTGTGTGGCTTAAATAAGCGTAACAATAGAAAAAAGTATTGATAACTTATGAATTTTTATTGTTATGCATTTGAATCCTTACAATATACTCACCATGTTCTACCACTTTCCCAAGTTACAGTTACAATATTTTTTTCCTCAGCTTCTCAATCTGGCTAAGTAATAAAATACATATTTTTACTACCTGTGGAAACAAAATGGGAAATTTGTCTATTTTCCCCAGGAGTTTCAGAGGTTGTCCTTAATTTCCCATGGTGGGAAAATGAAATTTTCTTTTATCTAAAGGTATATGCTTATAAAACCAAATTTTTTATGTTCTTCCTGATCTTCTTTATCAATTGATCAAAAGTTAATAAAGAGCTTTCCAATTTTTAGTGATAATTATTGCTAAGACAGTACTAATATTTAGGATTAACTTTGGTTAATCACTGTAGTTATTTTACACAAACTCATGTATTCAGCTATGTATGAGTACAAGAACTCTATGAAGTCTCCATTTCACAGATACAGAATATGAGGCTTATAAAGTTTAAATCTTTTGTTGTCATTGCAGAGGTAATAGGCAGATAATGTGAATACTTTGGCTCTAGAGAGTGTGTACTTTAGAGTTGTAGACTGTTATAGGGGAATGGGAACCATTCTGAACATAAAATTATAATCTTCTTATGTTCCTAAGCCTTCTACTACCCACCTCCCAAAAATGAGGATAGGAAAGCTGCTATTATTGTTTTAACTATTGACATTTGTTTACTGAGGTTATAAGAATAGTGTAAAGTAACTGTCACTTGTAAATATCCACTGATAGATAACCTTCATTCCCATTTCAGCATTAAACTTTAACTGGAAACAAGGGTGTTAATTGTTTTCTATTTTAAATTAAAATGTTGTCTAGTTTCACTTGAACCCTAAAAAATATTTTGACAGATCTAGTATTTTACCAGACATTCAATTAAGCATTGACTATTGCTCTTGAAACATTATTATTTACTTAAAAAAAAAAATCACAGCGGTGTGTTTCTTACAGAAGAAAATAACCTCTTCAGCTAACTAGAAGGATAAAAAGCCAATGGAAGGAAGCCACTAAACTGTGTGCCTTATTTCCCCCTCTCAGCTCTATACAGACATTTTTATCCTTCTTTTAAGTTATCAGAACCAGCAGAACAGATTTTTAAATAGTCTATCTCCAGCTGTCTCCTTGTTTGGGTCCCTGGATGATTTCTCTATGTGAAATGTCTTTCATTTTTTTTTCAGGTGAAAGGTTTATTTGTAGATATTCTACAAATGAAACCAACTAAAATCTCCGAAGCTCAAAAATGAAGCTTAGAATCTTTTTGAAGGAGGCTGACTCAACATAGCTGCTCAGCTGCAGAACACTCACTGAGGCTCTGCCACCCACCACTCAGACAGAGGGCAGGTGCCAATTAAAAGGAAGCCAAGTGGGTAGATACATAAAGCAATGAGGTACCTCTTTCCTTTACTTTGCCAAATAGATACAACCTAGCCAACTGAAGCATTTCTTCATGGGTTCTCAGGAGATATTGGCCCAGAACTGAGCACTGTGATCAACTTTGCCTTTTGTTGCCTAGATTCTTCTTATTTCTCCTTTTCTGAACTAGCATACATCTCTGTTCCCATAAGACTTCTTCCAGCTTACCAATGAACCTGTCATTTCCCCCTTCCTTTCTCATTACAAACTGTAATCAATAAAAAGATGATGTATTCATTCATTCACATTAGGATGAAAATTATGCACAAAGTTTAGTCTCTTTCATGGTAAGTTGTCATTTTCTATGGGATAATATTTAGGTTAAAGTAAAGCATACTAATAATGGATTATTCCACTACATCAATGAAGTTGAAAAATAATTTGGAAACATTGTAAATTCCCCAACATTTAAAATTATTAATTTATTCTATACATAAATTGCATACACACATACATAATGCTAAGTAGTTGTATGTATGCATGTGTATATAATAGTGATGGTAATAGTGGTATGCAAAATGAGCATTTGACAATTTATTTCAGTAAAAGCAATTCTTAATATTCTGATGAGGAAATACTGGGTGGTATCTCCTTTAGTTACAGTTTCTCTATATATTAATTTTCACTGACTTACATTTCTGTCAGTATGACATATCAGACATCCTAAATGACCTTCTCACTGAAAGCAACTAAAACTGCTCAATAAAATATTTTTAAAATATTTAAAAATGGAAAGCTGATCTGGCAAGAAAATATGAAATTCTGGGAGGATAAAAACAAAGAGGGAATCCTGGGACTTGAGCAGGAGGCCAGAATGTTCTGAAGGCTTTGCCCTGAGGGTACAGCCAAATGGTTGAGCAGCAATTACACAGGGTCAGGTGATTGAAAGGACTCATAATACTCCATGGGGTATATACTTACTAAGGTAAAATATACATACTCTAAGCAGGAGAAAGAAAAGCACAGGCAAACATCAGACAGGTCCAAGACTTATATATACAGCTCCCAGAGTCCCTTCTTAGTTATACAATTCAGTTTGTCATCAGATTGTTAATCACTATATGATGGGGAGAGAAACTGTACCTAGGTCTTCGGTCAGTTCAGTTCAGTCACTCAGTCATGTCTGATTCTTTGCTACCCCATGGACTGCAGCACGCCAGGCCTCCCTGTCCATTGTCAACTCCTGGAGTTTGAACTGATATATATATATATATATATATATATATACACACACACACACACACACACACACACAGAGACATGGATTTTTCAGGTGATAGAAACTGCAAAATGAATTACTATTTCATTAGTCTTCACTGACCATTTTCAATTTTTAGAATATTTGCTTTCTATGCAGTAATCACTTGTGAACAAAAAATAAGATCCAGAGTTTGTTGAAGTAAAACTATTTTCATTGCTTCCTTATCAATATTTCACTTCTCAGTAGCAGGGTCAAAGACTCTTATTCTCACAGAGCTGGAGGAGGCAAGGTATTTTTTTAAACTCACACAGAAGTGGAAATGACTTGTCATTTATCTTTCCCTCAGAACAGGTTCTTTTGGAGAGGAAAGCAAGATTTCCCTAAATGCCTTAAAAGAGGTTAGATGGAGACCAAAGTCAGCTAAGGGTTGAGAGTAGAGTGCACTAGAAGAGGAAGAAAGGGATGTTAAATGGAAACAGTTTTGCCCAGGAGACAAACTCCTTTCAAACGTTGGCCTGGGGATTACTAGATCTGCAGTCTTTAAAACATGACAGTCACTGAGGTTCAAAGCTGAGCTTTCTAGGTTCTTAAGAATAAAGCTTGCGACACTATCCTAATATAATCTTTACATTGGTCAAATGATAGAATGCCTAATGTTAATGCCTCAACTTAGAAAAAGCTAATCTTTCCAATTAGTGCTTAATTTCTTAGCAGATAGTGTCACATAAGGACCAGGAAAATAAATAATTGGTTTTGCATATTACATTTTTGCTCTTCATCCACAATACTATCACCACTTATTATTAATTTACTTTTCAAAAACACAAAGGTTCCGTGTATACTAAACACAAAGCTAAAGTGACAGAGTCCTTTTTTCAACCCAAATAAATATATCACTGTCATTTAGCAATCCTAGTGTTCAGTTGAATTTTTTTCCGGCACTACTAGGATGTTAAGGGAGGGTGAAAATAGAGACAGCTTATTGATGTCCTGTGCATACATCTGAAAGCTACTTCAATGTTGCACATAAAAGGTCAAGCATAAAATTATTTGCTTGGAGCAGCTGTCCTCAGAGATTTGAATTAACATAGATGGAGATTACCACAAGAAAAAACGTGTAATTTTATCTTAATTGGATTAAGCTGGGTCCTATCCATACTGAGAAGATGAGGTTACAAAAGACTAGAAACTGCCAGGTTGACAGAAAGGGATTAATTCATGGGCTAGTGTCAGGTTGTTGACTAATAACATATTGATCCTATCTATAAGATATGCACAGTGTCTGTCAGGAAGAGAGATGCTTTGGAATTGAAGATGCTAGCCTATCTGACATGATCAAAGTTAGATTAATATTAGTTAAGAGCTGCAAGTGAGCTGTGTATTGCCTTAGCAACCGGAGACATTTTCTACATGTGTCTGGGACTGACCATCATGAATAGTAGCAGTACTTCTTGGTTAGAGAGAAGTGACTGATTTGTGTGGCTGCTTCCCCCACTCCTTTCTGTCTTCAGTGTGTTCCAGCAGACATATTGAACTACCACGGTTTAATCCCAGTGGAGCCTGCAGGTGGTATTGTCCTTGCATTGAGGAGTTATTAAATTCTTAAGGTCACCATAGAAAAGGTTCTATTAAATTGAGTTAATAAAAACATTGGGCAAAGGTTTGCAAAGAGCACAGATGTCAAAGCTTTGGGAATTGGAATGTCTCTTATATTAGGCTAAAAGAATAATTTAAATGACACTATAGTATAAAGAAGATAAAAATTCTGTATTCAATAAATATGAAATTTTCTCACCTAATACATGTGTGTATATGTTAATACTTGTATAAGACACTCATTTCTTTGAACATTTTGTTTGCCATTTCCTGTATGCATTTCTTTCTTTTCTTTTTTCAATTGAGACCAACCTCAATTGTTTAAAAAAGGAAACACCTGAAAATAGCACCTGAATATAAATCCCAGTGAATTTCTGGGAATTTTTGTATGTGTGAAAACTGATTTTTAAGGAAAAAAAGATTAAAGGAAGTGTGACACTTGATTTAGGGTGACTCTAATATTTGCCTGAATGGAGGAAGTGGGTTAGAAAAAGTCTTTAGCATTTGGTTTGAATGATGCAGCTGAGATTCTCTATTTATACAGTCTATAAACAAAACTGCACTCATAGCACAATGTGTGTGGAAGTCCAACTATTCCTTATGAATCCCACTTACCTGTGGATTTACAATAGCCTGCTTCCACTGGAAGAGGAAACAGTGTATATTAGCATGGTAGCATTGTGATAAACATTCTAAGAACTGAGGGAATCACTATTCCATCTAATTACTAAACTTTAATATTTTATTTTCAGGGAAAATTACAAGAGAAATCTCGTGGAGAGCACATGACTTTTTAGAATGAACCTGACAGAGGATGAGATGGTTGGATGACACCACTGACTCAATGGACATGAGTTTGAGTAAGCTCTAGGAGTTGGTGATGGACAGGGAAGCCTGGGGTACTGCAGTCCATGGGGTCTGCAAAGAGTTGGACATGAGTGTGCGACTGAACTGAACTGACTGCTCTTTAATGATTGAAGCTGAATTTAGCTTCAGTATCCAACACTGAATTAAATCTTGGAAACAGAGGCTTTGGGTGAAGCAGAAAAGAATAGCTTGGTTGCTTTGCCAGGCAAAGGGGGCCACAATGGGCTAGTGCCCTCAAAATTGTGTGTCCCAACATAGAGAGGTAGTGAGAAGTTTTATATCAATGGTTCAAAGAGGGTATGATCGGCTCCTGGACATTTTTCTGACTTGGTGGTGGCGAGGTAAGTGGGAGTCAACATTATCAACTTTCTGGTTCCAGCTGGTCTGTTATCTCCATGCCTTGTGGGCAGCATATCATCTAAACCATTAACTTCTCTCACCTGGTGGGAGCTTTGCTGCTAAGTTGATTCAGTTGTGCCCAAATCTTTGTGACCCATAGACAGCCTCCTACCAGGCTCCTCTGTCCCTGGGATTTTCAAAGTAAGAACACCGGAGTGGGTTGTCATTTTCTTCTCCAATTCATGAAAGTGAAAAGTGAAAGTGAAGCGACCTCATGGACTGCAGCTTACCAGGCTCCTCCGTCCATGGGATTTTCCAGGCAGGAGTACTGGAGCCTTCTCCAGGAGAGTGGGAGCTTTAGTATCTGCAAAACAGCTCAAAGATATAGTTCCCTTGATGGGAAACCAGGACCTTGCCCCAGGCTACACTATTATTTCTCTAGACTCTCATTCTCTCTTCTCTCATTCCCTTCCTTCCCTAATTAACAACTGCTTGAACCTGCTGGTTGGAACTTCCAGAAAGTCTGGACGCTGAAAGAAACCTGTTTCCTATAATCAAACAAATGGGGATCACAGGAAGGTTTCTATGCCCAGGAGGCCCACAAGTCTAGCTCTGTATCAATGATCTACTCTAAAAATATACCCCTCCCTCCCTCCTTCCTTCCTTCCTGGGTATCTTTGCAGAGAGCCACCTACAGATGGTGGTGGGGTGTTGGTGCAGGTTCACCTGCCCTGCCGGCTCCCAGCATGAATTAGGGTGTGGACTCCAGCACTGGCGCAGGTTGCTCCTCCTCCTCTGCTCAGCGTGAGGTGTTGCCCAGCGCACACTCTTTCCACCCTGGCCCAACAGCAGTGACCTGAAGGTAGTTCCAGGTAAGTCCAGGCCTCTGCTCCCATCTCCCTACTCCTTTTTGCACATCCCTGTACACTTCCTCCTACTTATGCTGGTTTTGTAAAAATAAAGTGTTTTCAGTCGTTGGCCCCTTGGTTTTCTGTGCATGGTACAGGAAACGCTTGTCTGGCTGAGAGCTTTAGGCTGCAGACAGGCGACGAGCCCTAGGTGGGGGCAGCTGTAGGGGCCTCATAGGTAAGGCAAGAGCGGGCAGTGCCACCTGGCTTGAGACCATCGAAAACAGGAGGCTTCAGAGAAATGAAATGGGACTTGTGGGTGGGGGAGGGCAGTAACAGGGTGAGGAGCCGAGATGAGGTCACAAGTCAGTGAAAACGGCAGCTGGTGTGCAGGGACTGCTGGTAGTCCTTGAGGGTTTGATGATGACCGATGTGACTGGATCCTGGGGACCTGTCTGGTGACTGGATGGGGGCGTAGAACCTAGCGTTGGGGCTATTGTGAATGACAGGGAAGAGAGAAGCTGATGGTCAGATGGTGCCTGCCCAGCATATTTGTACCCTGGCCCTCAGGCCACGATTGGATGGCAGACATCTGGCTGCATTTGTGATGTTACTCCAGTTGTGGAAAGTGATGGAATCCTTAGAACTGCCCTCTGGCCTCAGGAAGAGGGCCCTGGCCTGCCCTTCTACTGCTAGGTCTCAATCCCAGGTGCATGCCCCACCCCTTGTGGGGCTAGCCATGTAAACTGGATGTTTTTCCTGCAGTTTCACTCAGATGGTATCCTTACCACTGCACTGCACAACTAGAAGGGGTAATCTCTGCAATAGACAGGTGTTCTTTCCAGACTTTCTGTGTTTAATGGCTTCAGCAGAGTCACTTCCAGGTCACTGGGCAGATTTCCTTTCCTTCGTCTTCCACTTTATACGAATAGGTTCCTACCTCTAGAATTCACTGCCTGGTGACTGGCAGATGATGCTAGATGGACTGTGGAGGGAGATGGAAGGGGCTGGTCCCCAGGGCTGTGGACCTCTGAGGGCAGGGGTCACGGTCTGTTCAACCCTGAGCTGCAGGGCGTTGGGTTCAGCATACTTTTTACCAGACTGGGGTCCAGTTTGAGCCGCTAGAGGTGAGCGCCCACCCCGGCCATCCTGTTTTACCTGAGCAAAGCTGTCTTGCCCCCTATACAACCTGCACCAGGCTCCTTGCAAGTTACCTCACAGCGTCAGGAGGGGCAGATGCTGGTGGCTAGGAGTTAGTGCACCCTGCCGGGCACCCCCTTCCACCTCCATCAACACACACACAGGGCCCTGGGGACAAAGTGCTCTGAGGACACTGAATCCCACGGTCTGCAACGTACACCGGCTAATTCTTCACCAGCCAGGTGCCACCAGGGATTGACGGAAGTGGTAGACAGCGGGTGAATGCTATTTCTTAATTAAAATTGGATCTCTAGTTTTTCTGAGACATGAGACTACCCAGTCTATATATCCTAGACTTCATTGCATTCTTTAACTATGTAACTATGTCTTCAATTAGGGCCAGCTACATCATTTCTGTGCAGGGAGGTTGGGGGAAAGGATGTGTTTAAAAAAGAGGGAAAAATCTATATTGAAGTTATTAATTTATTGTGTTTTCTTTTTGTATCTCAACTTATCACATTATTGTGTTGCTAAT
The DNA here is from genome assembly GCA_006408695.1 of Aepyceros melampus. Taxonomy (NCBI): domain Eukaryota; kingdom Metazoa; phylum Chordata; class Mammalia; order Artiodactyla; family Bovidae; genus Aepyceros; species Aepyceros melampus. Next base: position 15,455 of record SJXQ01006245.1, on the reverse strand, counting down.
TAACAAAGTTCTAAGTAAAGAAAATTAAAATTTTAATTATTAATGTGAATTTTACTGTTCATATTTATTTTGTTCAATACCAGCTTTAAAAGCAAATTTAAGGGCATTTCATGTGATGAGGAATAACAGAAATTGTACAGTCCATATTTCATAGCTAATATATGCATATTATTTTATTCCTACCCGAAGAGTAGAACACTTCACAAAACTTATTCATGTTTAATAAGTGTTGAGGTGACTGTGGCAGTTTCTTTAGTAAGACAACAATACAACTTGCCACATCAGCTGACTCTTCACCAGTAATATACCTGTAGCATGCAATGCTGTTTGATAGTGTTTTACCCATAATAGGACATCTTTCAAAACTGGAATCAATCCTCTAAACCTGTCACTGCTTTATCAATTTAGTGTATGTAATGTTTTACATAGTTTGTTGTCCTTTAAACAGTCTTCACAGCATCTTCACCAAATATAGACTCCATTTCAATACACCACTTTCTTTGCTCATGAGAAGCAACTCCTCATCCATTTATGTTTTATCATGAGATTGCAACAATTCAGTCACATCTTCAGGCTCCACTTGTAATTCCAGTTCTCTTGCTATTTCTACCACAGCTGTACTTACTTTTTCCACTGAAGTCTTGAATCCCTGAAAGTAATTCCTGAGGATTGAAATTAACTTCTTCCAAATTCCTGTAACATTGATAGTTTGCTCTCTTCCAGTGACTCACAAATGTTCTTAATTGTATTTACAGTGTGGATAGCTTTCAGGATATTTTCAACTTATTTTTCCTGACACCATCAGAAGGTTCACTATATCTGGCAACTGTAGCCTTATGAATTGTATTTCTGAACTAATAAGACTTGAGAGTTGAAAATTACTCCTCAATCCATGGACTGGAGAATAGATGTTGTGTTAGCAGGCATGAAAATATCCTTAATTGTGAACATCTTCATCAGAACTCTTGGATGGCAGGGTACATGGTCCCTGAGCAGTAATATTTTGAAATAAATCTTTTTCCCTGAGCAGTAGATCTCAACAGTGGGCTTAAAATATTAAGTAAACATTTTGTAAATAGATGTTCTGTCATTCAGGTTTTCTTGTTCATTTATAGAGCATCAGCAGAGTAGATTTAGCATAATTCTTAAGGGCTTTAGGATTGTCAGAATGGTAAATGAGTACTAGTTTCAACTTATAGTTGCCAGTTGTATTAGCCCCTAATAAAAGAATCAGCCTGTCTTTTGAAGCCAGGCATTGACTTCTTATTGCTATAGAAGTCCGAGAGGGCATCTTCTCCCAATAAGAAGACTATTTCATCTACACTGAAACTCTGTTGTTTTGTGTAACTAATTAATTATCTTAATTAGATCTTCTGAATAACTTGGCTGCAGCTTCTACATCAGCACTTGCTGCTTCACTTTGCATTTTTATGTTATGGAGGTGGTGTTTTCCCTTAAACATCATGAACCATACTCTGCTAGCTTTACTATTTCTTTCTGCAGCTTCCTCATCTATCTCAGCCTTCATAGAATTGAAGAGATTTAGGGCCTTGCTTTGAATTAAGTTTTGGTGTAAGGGAATGTTCTGGCTGGTTTGATCTTCTGTCTTGACAACTAAAACTTTTCTTTATATCAACAATCAGACTCTCAGTCTCTTATCATTTGTATATTTACTGATGGAGCACTTTTACTTTCCTTCACTAACTTTTCCTTTGAAATCAAACTTGGTTAAGTGTTTGGTGAAAGTCACCTAACATTTGGCATTTCTTATGAAACTTAGTTATTTCTAGCTTTTGACTTAAAGTGAGAAAAGTGTGACTCTTGCTTTCCCTTGAACACACAGAAGTTGTTGTAAGATTATTAACTGGCCTAATTTTAGTATTGTTTGTCTCAAGGAATAGGGAAGACTGAGGAGAGGGGAGAGGGGAAAACACATAACATTTATAAGATTGTTTGTTGTTTTATTTAGGTGTGGTTCATGATGCCCCAAAATAATAATAATGCTAATGTCACTGATCAAAGGTCACCATGCAAATATAATAAAAAAAGTTTAAAATATTACAAAAAATACCAAAATGTGACACAGAGACAAAAAGTTAGCAAATGCTATGGGAGATGGTACCAATAGATTTATGCAGTGTAGGGTTGCAATTAAAAAAAAAAAGAATATCTATACAGAACAATAAAGTGAGGCATCATAAAATGAGATATGCCTGTGCTTCCCTTGACCTCCCACACCTAGAGGGTCTACCGTCAGTTCAGTTCAGTGGCTCAGTCGTGTCTGACTCTTTGCGACCCCATGAATCGCAGCACACCAGGCCTCCCTGTCCATCACCAACTCCCAGAGTTCACTCAGACTCACATCCATTGAGTCCGTGATGCCATTTAGCCATCTTATCCTCTGTCGTCCTCTTCTCCTCCTGCCCCCAATCCCTCCCAGCATCAGAGTCTCTTCCAATGAGTCAACTCTTCACATGAGGTGGCCAAAGTACTGGAATTTCAGCTTTAGCATCATTCCTTCCAAAGAAATCCTAGGGCTGATCTCCTTCAGAATGGACTAGTTGGATCTCCTTGTAGTCCAAGGGACTCTCAAGAGTCTTCTCCAACACCACAGTTCAAAAGCATCAATTCTTTGACGCTCAGCTTTCTTCACAGTCCAACTCTCACATCCTTACATGACCAGAGGAAAAACCATAACCTTGACTAGACGGATCTTTGTTGGCAAAGTAATGTCTCTGCTTTTAATATGCTATCTAGGTTGGTAATAACTTGCCTTCCAAGGAGTAAGCGCCTTTTAATTTCATGGCTGCAGTCACCATCTGCAGTGATTTTGGAGCCCCCAAAAATAAAGTCTGACAGTGTTAAGCATCGTTCTATGCAAATGGGATGCTGTTGTTTTGCATGTATGGGATACTGTTGTTTTGCATACTGTTCTATGCAAAAACTATCTGCAAATGATTGAGCAAGAGATGGCAGGCACACGTTGTGTCTCCTTTCCTCTCATGTATACTCATTTTATGAGACTTCATTGACAAAACAAATGTTCAAGAAAAAAAATAAAGGATTTTAAAAGGGTGACAAGGTCATTAAATTAAATGTGGGGCTCTTCTGAAATTTCTTCTAGAACTACATTTACACTTGTTCTGAATCCTGCAGTTATTTGTGCAGTGCAACACAATATTCACATTTTTTCTTTGCTGCACTTTCATCTTTGTTGGCCAGTTCCCTCTTTCTTTTTTTGGTCACAACACATGCCATGCAAAATCTTAGTTCCCAGACCAGAAATCAAACTTGTGCTCTCTGCAGTGGAAGCGTGGAGTCTTAACCACTGGACCACCAAGGAAGTCCCATCAGCTCCCTCTTTTAATTATCCATTTTCATAAGTTGATGTGTGGGTTTGTCACTAGGGCATATAGTAGCAACAGAACTAAACACCTTGCAGTTTGTGAATGAACTGAGCAACAAATGTACAGAGACCAATCCGTGACAGATTTGGAAAAAGTGACATGCTTACTCACTGAAAATGAAAGCACCATGTATATTTACATAGAGATTTATGGAAAGAAGAGCTTGTGTGTTCAAGTTTGTGTGTTCCATATTTACTCATAGTTAATGTATTATATAATTTGAATAGTGTCATCAGGGACCTAGTGTTATTTAAACAATAGTAACTGGTGTTTGTGCATATTAGAACCAGAAAAATGAGAACTTTCTATACTTATTGTATCATACTTTTTCATGGTGTCAAGCTTCTAGAAGTGGCTTAAGTTCTGGTTTAGGACTTCTCCTGAAGTAGCAGTTAAAATATCATCTTGGGCTCCAATCGTGTAAAGACTTGCATGAGACTGGAGCATTCACTTGCAAGGTGACTCCCCTGCACACCTGGGGCTCTCTCTGACTCCAATGCTCAGTCATGTCCAACTCTGACCCTGAGGGCTATAGCCTGCCAGGCTCCTATGTTCCTGGGATTTTTCAGGCAAGAATACTGGAACGGGTTGCCATTTCCTTCTCCAGGGTATCTTCTCTACCCAGGGATCAAACCTGCATCTCCTGTGTCTCCTGCATTGCAGACAGATTTTTTACCCACTGAACCATCAGGGAAGCCCAAGTCCGGGCTAGTTATTGGCAGAAAGATCAGTTCCTCCTTACCTGGACTCCTCCATCGGGCTGCTTGAGTGTCCTCATAACATGGCAGTGACTATTCCAAGAGAAAGTGACCACAGAGGAAGAGTAAGATGGAAGTCATGTATCTTTCAAGACCTAACATGAGAAGCCACACACCATTGTTTCTTACTGATTGCAGTTCAGCAAAGGAGTGAAGTGTGGGTGGGAATGTTGAAATTACTGGGGACCACGTTGGAAACTGAATATCACATATAGCAACATAGAACTTCTGAGATGGTTAAACACAAAAAGAAAAAGAAACCAAACAAGCCCAACTATAACTCGATGGACTGGACCAGAGGTTATTTTAATAATATTAACATTCCCCTAATGCTTTTAGGAGACAAAAACCTATTACACATGTTCACTGGATATAATAACATATACTCCCTGCGTATATACATTAACTTTTAAGGTTCCTTAAATTGTGCATTGTCTTATTTACCTTGATGTGTATAGACTTTAAAATAGGGCTTCCCTGGCAGCTCAGAGGGTAAAGAGTCTACCTGCAATGTGGGCAACCAGGGTTTGATCCTTGGGAAGATTCCCTGGAGAAAGGAATAATAACCCACTCTAGTATTTTTGCCTGGGAAATCCCATGGACAGAGGAACCTGGCAGGCTGAGTCCATGGGGTCACAAAGAGTCACCAGATACTCATCAAAGATCTCAGCAATTAGGGAATAAAGTCATGTCTAAAACCTTCCCATTAGAATAATACTGCTGATTTTACACTTCTCCATTTTGATATGTTTTTCTGCAAGAGATATTTTTAGGATTAAGAGTAAGAAAAGTTTTAAGGATATGAATATCTTTATTCCTCCAAAGATTGTATTTTATGAAACTTTACAAGCAGTTTATTTCCACATACAGTCACTTGCATTGGTTAGTAGTATTGCTTTTTACTATAAAGTTTTGCGTGAAAACCATTTTGCTCTTGACATTTAGTTTGCAATTGTTTTATTATTGGCAAATTTGAGTATTTTACCAATATAGGTAACAACCTTTTAACATAAAAGGTTATGTTAAAAGCTTATTTTGTAACTTGTCTAAAGCATTATTTTATTGGATCAAGACTATTTTCATTTTCTAATATATATTTCCATTACCTTTACATATTAAATATGTATATGAAAACTGTCACTAGGGCATGGAAAAAGTTTTTGCTTTGTAGTTTTAGTTTATAGTGCTTTTAGCCTTGCAAAATATTATTTTAGAATTTAATTTCCATGTAATAAAATTATTAGATTTCAAGTTTTATCTTTAATATCATAGCTACAAACTTACCATTCAAGATTAATATATGCTAATTTTACATCTAATTCTTATTTTTTTATATTAAAATTTTTGATACAGTTAGAATGAATACCAGTGTATGATTTCCCATTGGGACATACATTTATAATTCTTTTTTATAAAATGCTAGCCAGTTTGTTTTACAAGTTAAACAATTTGTCTTTAATACTTTAGACTTTGGTATAGGCATGAATCTATCCAAACTGTCTGTTCTCTTCCAATGTCACACTTCTGTAATTGTTGTTGGCTTTAGTTTCTTTTTAAGTTGGTGATTTCCTAAATTAGTTTTGGGTTTAATACACCTTAAGAGTATAATTGGCAACCATCTATTGCCACATCTGAGGAGTGCTGAAGTGAAAATCAACAATACCTCTCTCAAAAATGTGTCACTGATCTTGAAATATTCACAGCCAAATTCTTTCTTCAAAGTTCATCTCTCCTTAAGATAAGCCCTTTCAAATGAAATTATATATCTACAAAGACTGAAATTTGCTTTTCTTTTGAAATTACATTTTTTTGTCAAATTATATTTCTAAGGATACATTCTCATGAATTTTAGTATAATTTAATGTTTTTTGAGTGTATGAGAGCAGTTTTGTATATAAAACAATCTCTTAGAAAATGATAGCATTTAATGAGACTATTTAACTAGACATATACAGACATTCCTTCTGGATAACAATGAGCCTAAGAAAAAAATGGATAGATTAATTTTTCTTTAAAGATAAATAATTTTTTAAATTGAAAGATAATTTTCCAGGAAATTTCTTTTTGAAAGTTTATAATATATGGGAATTCACTGTTAATTTCAGATGCACAAAAGTTTTGCAATGTTTTAAAATGCAATTTGATAATTATGTTATCTTAAAAATATTTTTTACTGCTAAAACTAGTTGTTTTTGAAAACTTATTATGTTTGTGATGGTGTCCAAAAGGAATAAATAATAAAAACATGTCAGAGAAAAGTTATTTATTTCAATATAAATGAAGTGATTGATACCTGGTTATTTTAAAAAAAATTATGATCTAGATCACACCGACGGAATACAAGACTTCCCACCAAGGCCAAGGCTTGCATTTTGGGCAAATAGTTTTGTGATTGTCTTTTTCAGACAAAATATGGCATCAGAAATGCCTAGATAAAACAGTTTTACCTCACAGTCAGGAGGTGATCTCTGAGGAAGGAGACTCTCCAACATTTTATGATTTTGCAGACTGATGTACAACTTTCCTGGTATAGACTCTGTTACTCTCCTCCACTCCACATAAAAATTTGATCTTATTGATGCTGATCAAAGTTCAGCAACATGAGAAATTCAGTGCCCAGAAATATATAAGATGTTAAGTACTGAATACAAACAGGGCAGTGGTATGTTAGAAAAAGATCTCAGCCATAGCACATCCTTATCTCATGTGTGCACTGTCACATATGCAAGCATATTAATTTAAATGTAAATCATATTATATTTACATATTACATACCAGAAGCTCCCTTTCTAATCAGACTGAATGAAACTAAAGCCGTTAAAGAATAAATAATATGGAATTACATTTAAATTAATATAAGCCATGTCCTCTTATCGACCCAGGAATTGAACCCAGGTCTCTGGCATTGCAGGCAGATTCTTTACTGACTGAGCTACAAGGGAAGCTCAGTATGCCTTGGAAAGGCAAAACATTGTAACTAGTGAATTAAAATCTCCTCAAAGGTTCAGTTCAGTTCAGTTCAGTCGCTCAGTCGTGTCCAACTCTTTGCGACCCCATGAATCGCACCACGCCAGGCCTCCCTGTCCATCACCAACTCCCAGAGTTCACTCAGACTCATGTCCATTGAGTCCATGATGCCATCCAGCCATGTCATCCTCGGTTGTCCCCTTCTCTCCTGCCCCCAATCCCTCCCAGCATCAGGGTCTTTTCCAATGAGTCAACTCTTCGCATAAGGTGGCCAAAGTACTGGAGTTTCAGTTTTAGCATCATTCCTTTCAAAGAAATCCCAGGGTTGATCTCCTTCAGAATGGACTGGTTGGATCTCCTTGCAGTCCTCAAAGGTAGAGGGATATTTTTAATGCATAAGAGCATTAGGAAAAGAAAAAGGAAATAATTGAAGATGGATTTTATTCTAACAGTTTTTAAAGAAAAACTACAAAATTGCATAAAATTTCAGAGGAAAATTCTGCCTTACTCATCTTTGTTGTGGTGGCTCGGGGAAAAGAGTTAGATAGTGGACATGGCTCATATTAATTTAAATGTAATTATATATTATTTATTCCTTAAGGGTTTTAGTTTCATTCACTCTGACTAGAAGGGAGATTCTGTTTCCACAAAGTTCAGAGAATTTTAGAAAAATAGGATCCTGAGCAAGTCCGTTCACATATAAAAGAGTCACTAATACCTAAGAAAACTAAAGCTCACTCTTGAACTCTTTATCAAGAGTGGTTCTAAAGGAATCTACCACTTACTTTTTCCTTTTGTTAGTATCTAGGCCCTGGGATGGGCTTCCCAGGTGGCACTAGTGGTCAAGAGCCGGCTTGCCAATGCAGGAGATGTAAAAGATGCGAGTTTGATCCCTGGGTCGGGAAGATCCCCTGGAGGAGAAAATGACAACCCACTCTAGTATTCTTGCCTGGAGAATCCCATGGACAGAGAAGCCTGGCAGGCTGCAGTCAGTAGGGTTGTACAGAATTGGATACTACTGAAATAACTTAGCACCCATGCCCAGGCCCTAGGATAAGTGCAAAAACAAGGAGAGATATAGATGTCCTAGGCAGAATAATTTGAAAGCAAAAGGAATAGGGTGTGTCATCATTTTTCTCCATAGCTTCTGGAGTTCTATTACAAGGGATGTTCCTGGTATTTCTCTTGACCATCAGAGGCATTATGTAATTTATTAATATCTGATTTCAAAGCTGTCTTGAAAGAAAAGTAAGTTTAAAATACTTTAAACTTATATTTCATTTTATATGTCATCTTCTATTCAAAGTACATAAGAAAAATTTATCTCTATTAATTTACTTGAACTAAAGTGATAAATAGTCTGAAACAGGTTAAATGTTGTTTCCCACATCACAAACCATGGAGGGAAAGACTTTTTAATTTCCAGATTTTCTGATCCTTACTTCAATATGGCTGTTTTTGTTTGCTTACATTATTTCCCATATGATTTTCTTTGAATATTCCTTTGATTCTTGTTTTGTGGAGGGAAGAGGAACATATTTTTAAATAAAATGAGAAAAGAGAAACAGGCATTTTTCGAACATATATTTGTTACAGTAGTTTACATAATACATTCAACTGTAACTTAATAAGTATTTATGTTGCATAGAGAAGATAACTGTAGCAATTATTAAAGACAACATATGGCAGCCTTAAAGCTCCAGGGTGACAACAAAAACATATGACTTCAGCTCATTATAAGTATTTCTAAGATCCACCTAATTGCTGTAGTAATTAAAATTTACCAGTTTTTGTGAAGATGCCAAATGACTTATTACAATGGAGTCAATATATGCTTTGCATTATTAAGTTTACATAAAATGTACACTCCTAGAATACTAAAGAATTGCTCTTTGTCTATATTTATAGCTATTATTTGTATCTATGTCTATCTATCCATTTGTATATAGACCTCTCTATAGATAGGTAGGTAGATACTGCCTCTCTTCCATAAATCTATATATAAATAGACTTACATATATGTATGTATATATTTCTTTATATGTTCCTATAAAGAAATCTTAGAAATTAATTCCATCTCCTTCAAAGTCACCATGTCTTATCTCATTTTAATTTTCTACACATTGTAACTCTGTCCTTCACTATTTTTTATTAGTAATATACACTATGTGGTGTTTGCAGTCTTCTTGATAGGATAATAATTAGCATTAAAAATTTATTAATTCAGATCAAATATACAGCTTAGCTTTCCATATCACATAGTACTACTGGTAACACCACTCTGATTAAAAGAAATGTTTGCTGGATTAAAGTACAAATTAAGATATTGTAATATGTATTAATATTTTAATTCTGAAATCCCAAAGAACAGGGAAAAAAAGCTTTCCAAGAGAAATTGAGTTTTATTTAAACTTTAAACCCTTCATGTTATTAGATATTTCAGGTTATTGGATACCCTTGAGAAAAGTTGTTTTAACAATATAATTTTAAATTCATGACAACATAACTCCTGTAAATTGCCTTTCAACTAAGGATTTAGTTTTTATTTGCCTAATCAATCCAAGCTTTATGAAACTCTTGAAGGGCTGTGAATAGCTAGAAACTATTTTTTAAGAGAAGACTATTTAATATTATAAGAAAATAATCTAAAATTTAAACAATAATTTCCTAAAGATTATAGTTCAATATGGATCAGAAAAAAATATAAACTATTTTATAATGTAAACTGTATGTTAACCTGACCTTAATTGTATATTTTTAAATATCAGGTTGTATTAATTAGGGTTCAGCGCAAGGAAATAGTCCATTTTAGGCTTTACTTTTTTTTCCTGTTTTTAAATAAGAGAAAGTGTTTACAAAATCAGATCATCACTGGAAACAGTAAGTTTGAGAACATGTTGCCTTAGCTGCCATCTGTATATTTGAAAATTAGCAACAGGAAGCCACTGCCACATCGGCAGCTCAACATCAACAAAACAATGAGTAGATCCCTGAAATGATGATTTAATTCAACAGACTCTTGATACAAATGCAGTTTTGATGGGACATTGAATGCTGAGTCTAGTGTAACAGCTTCTATCTGTAACTCAAAGATCTTGTTTGAAATGTCCATAATATTTTAGTCAGTGTTACCCAGGAACACAAAAAACAGTCTCAGAACTTAAAAGAGGGAATTTAATAAAGGCAGTTTTTAGATGTCAATGGTGAATAGTGATTTCCTCCTCCAACTCTCAAGATTAAAGGAAAAGAAAGCACTGTTACTTTTCCCAAATGAAAGACAAAATAAAGAGAAAAACATCATCAGAATCCAGAGCTATCCAAGAAAAAGGAACCACAGTGGACATTCTGTTTTGGAGTAGTATCTGTGGAAGTTAACTTGCTGCCAAAGATATAGCCTGAAGCACAGAGAGAGGAAAAATACTCTGGTTCTTTCTCTCTCATGCCATTCAACAGTCTGACTTCGGCTTTCATTGGACAGAAATTTGGGGAAGCCAACTGAAATCCAACTTGGAACTACCTGATGGTTTAGTTGGCAAAAAACAATTCTCATCAGTGAACCCAAATGATAGGGAATTTGGAAAGTAGTTTCAGCTTTCCAGTCTGTTCTTTGTTGAAGGTCCACTTGAGCACTAAAAAGATGCTTAATGTCTGTTCATCATACACAATGTATTTGACTTGTTCAGCTACTCAATATCTGTCCATACATTTCCAGATAGTAGCATCCTTTAACTAATGTGAGCAAATGCATCTCCTAAATATGAAAATATGATCACTACCCTCTTATAAATGAGATATCTTCAAAGATATCAACTCGTAATTTCATTTCTGGTTGAGATTCATTCTTCCATTTAGTTACAATTCCTCTTTGATAACAGCAATCTCAAGCCTATATTATAAAGCTATCACTCACATAACTTTTATATAAAGTGATAGAGGAGACAGAGAGGGAGAGAATGAAATTGGCATAAATGCATATATATTAAAACTGTGGATAAATATATAAGAATCACTGCTGGTGTTTACAAAATTTCCATTATCCTTCCACATTCTCTTTGCCATCAGGTGGCAATTCAGCTGCAGTAAAAAATGCAGTGACATAACCATCATCTTGTCTGCCTGAATACTGTAGCAAGAGCATGCTATGCCAAGGCAGATTTTTTTTTGGTCTTATTTGTTGCTTTTTGATTTGTTTGTTTTAGATTTAAAATTCATTAAATTCAGAGCAACTTTTGAGAGGCTCATCTCTATGACCCATTAGATAGATCTACTTTTTTTTTTTTTTTAACCACTCTTTCAACTTTGTTGTTGTTCAGTTGCTCAATAGTGCCCAACTCTGCGACCCCAGGGACTGCAGCACACCACACTTCCCTGTCCATCACCATCTCCCAGAGCTTGCTCAAACTTATGTCCACTGAGTTGGTGATGCCATCCAACTATCTCTTCCTCCATCATCCCCTTCTCCTCCTGCCTTCAATCTTTCCCAGCATCAGGGTCTTTTCCAATGAGTCAGCTCTTACCACCAGGTGCCCAAAGTTGTGGAGCTTCAGCATCAGTCCTTCCAGTGAACATTCAGGATTAACTTCCTTTAGGATTGACTGGTTGGATCCCCTTGCAGTCCAAGGGACTCTCAAGAGTCTTCTCCAACACCACAGTTCAAAAGCACCAATTCTCCAGCCCTCAGCCTTCTTTATAGTCTAACTCTTCCAACTTGATTATTTCTAAATGCCTGAACATCTTGCTACAGTGAACACAGACATCAATGTCCTAAGATAATTTCTCTTTCTCATAGACTAGGTGTCTAGATGTACCATTTAAAGTGTTCTACAGTAGTATTCCTGTTACCTTGATTGGAGATATAATGATGCAATATGCTTCTGGTATATGATATTGCAATCTATGGGACTAGGTTAAAATATTTTTTTCTGCTTGCTTTCTTGCTTGAGTGAGGGAGAATTAGTAATGCACTTGGAGCAAGTACATTATAAGCCATCTGTTCATAACTTTTGTATCTTCAACATGATGCTGTACCTTGCATACACTTACCTCAATATCTTGGTTGGCCATATAACACCTAGTTCATTATGGGAAGTTTGGATCATAAAAACATGTAATGTGTCATGATCAAATATTCAATATTAGCAAGGTCCAGTAGCAACATCCATTTAAAATGAATCTCCAAATTATATTTTATCTTTTTCTTTAATATACTATTGGATGTGATTTGGTTAAATTTTTGTAGGATTGCAGATATCAAAGCTGATTCATTGGCTCATTTCAGTTCAGTCGCTCAGTCGTGTCCAACTCTTTGTGACCCCATGAACTGCAGCACGCCAGGCCTCCCTGTCCATCACCAACTGCCGGAGTTCACTCAGACTCACGTCTATCGAGTCCATGATGCCATCCAGCCATCTCATCCTTGGTCGTCCCCTTCTCCTCCTGCCCCCAATCCCTCCCAGCGTCAGGGTCTTTTCCAATGAGTCAACTCTTCATATGAAGTGGCCAAAGTACTGGAGCTTCAGCTTTAGCATCATTCCTTTCAAAGAAATCCCAGGGTTGATCTCCTTCAGAATGGACTGGTTGGATCTCTTTGCAGTCCAAGGGACTCTCAAGAGTCTTCTCCAACACCACAGTTCAAAAGCATCAATTCTTCGGCGCTCAGCCTTCTTTACAGTCCAACTCTCACATCCATACATGACTACTGGAAAGACCATAGCCTTGACTAGACGGACCTTAGTCGGCAAAGTAATGTCTCTGCTTTTGAATATACTATCTAGGTTGGTCATAAATTTTCTTCCAAGGAGTAAGCGTCTTTTAATTTCATGGCTGCAGTCAACATCTGCAGTGATTTTGCAGGCCCAAAAACTAAAATCTGACACTGTTTCCACTGTTTCCCCATCTATTTCCCATGAAGTGATGGGACCGGATGCCATGATCTTTGTTTTTTGAATGTTGAGCTTCAAGCCAACTTTTTCACTCTCCACTTTCACTTTCATCAAGAGGCTTTTAATTTCATGGCTGCAGTCTGCAGTGATTTTGGAGCCCAGAAAAATAAAGTCTGACACTGTTTCCACTGTTTCCCCATCTATTTCCCATGAAGTGATGGGACTGGATGCCACGATCTTCATTTTCCGAATGTTGAGCTTTAAGCCAACTTTTTCACTCTCCTCTTTCACTTTCATCAAGAGGCTCTTTAGTTCCTCTTTACTTTCTGCCATAAGTTCCTCTTCACTTTCTGCCATAAGGGTGGTATCATCTGCATATCTGAGGTTATTGATATTTCTCCCAGCAATCTTGATTCCAGCTTGTGCTTCTTCCAGCCCAGCATTTCTCATGATGTACTCTGCATATAAGTTAAATAAGCAGGATGACAATATACAGCCTTGACGTACTCCTTTTCCTATTTGAAACCAGTCTGTTGTTCCATGTCCAGTTCTAACTGTTGCTTCCTTACCTGCATACAGATTTCTCAAGAGGCAGGTCAGGTGGTCTGCTGCGATTCATGGGGTCACAAAGAGTCGGACATGACTGAGTGACTGAACTGAACTAAACTGAACTGATGTTTGTAACTCCTTTCTCCAAAGCAAGAAACCTGGTTTTCATTATCCTTAATATATTTATATGCTGCTGCTGCTGCTAAGTCGCTTCAGTCGTGTCCGACTCTGTGCGACCCCAGAGATGGAAGCCCACCAGGCTCCCCCGTCCCTGGGATTCTCCAGGCAAGAACACTGGAGTGGGTTGCCATTTCCTTCTCCAAATATATTTATATAACATATTACTTAATGTATTTTCTTAATTATCCTATTGTCATGAGTTTTTATTACCGCTACACCCACCCAGGTTAACAGCTGTCAATCACTCTTCCAGACTCCAACATCTCTTCTGAATATGACCTTGATATTTCCATTACCCAACCCACCATTATTATAAGAAAAATACATCTATCTATAATGTAATATATGTAATAATTTTTTTAATAATTTTTATTAACATTTAGATTCTGCTACATTCTATAAAGGAGTTAAAGATGACTGAAGTGCAATGATTGGAAAGAGTGATATAGAAATTAATTTTGGAGAAAATGTATCAAAAACATATTTTGAACTGATTCATTATAAAACACGTTCCAAATATAGTCAGACATCTGTGTCAAGTGAAATCCACAGGTAAAAGAGGAAGCAAAATAAATAAAACAATTTAACATAATTTTTAAAAAAGAGAAAAGACTTGGCATAGGAAAGAATCATGCGAGTCTTGGGATGCAAGGATTGCATCTGAGCACATGTTCTCCTAGACATACACCTATAATGGTCAAGAACATATTAAGGCCTCAAAGTGTCCTGAACATTAGCAAAAGTGGTCTGGTATTCAGAGACTTTGCAAGAGACATAAGTGGAAGAGAAGGATGGAAAGAAGGTTGGTGTCCAGAAGGCTGGTGAACTGTTCTACAGCTGATCTTTGAACCCAGATCTAGTTGCTTTGAAGCTCTAATAACATTCAGGGGCATAGTGAAAAGAAGAAAGCTAACAAAATCTAGGTGAGAATTTGGTTCTCGCATTTGCAGACTGAGTAAAGAAATTACAGTTAAACCATGAACTAGCAAATAAATCCAGCTGTAGATATAGGAAACACATATGTGAAGAAAAGAAAAGAGTGTTTATTTCATAAGTAAGTGGATCACCAAGGGCGATGGCCTAGACTCCCCGGATACCAGACTGTAAAGGAGCATGATTTGTTCTAATTCCTGCCTACTTTCGTGGCTGATGTTCTGAATATTCTTTCAGGGTTGCTTAGGATTGGCTCATACACTGGGTGGGACTATGTCTGCAGTTGATGGTTTCCTGAATTTAGACAAGCAAACTGGGAGGGTAGTAAATGTCACATCTTCACATTCCATATTTAAATTAAAACAAAAAACACTGTATGGATTTACATTTGAAATGAGGTTTGCTCCTGAACCTAATTACTATATACTTCTTTTAAATTTTGCTTTTACTTTTCAACATTTTAATCATATATTTTCCTCATATTTGATGAACTATGTACAATAAATACTTTCAGTGATATCGAATTGCCAGAAGTTTAATCCTAGTTAACTTAACTTTTTTTAAAAATGAGGAAACAGCAGAAAATGTGATCTTTCAAAAAAAATAGAATATCCATTTCAAAAATATATTTATTTCAATCTGACAAGGAAGGTTGGTTCTTCTTTTAAAAAGCCTCACTGAAAGATTTATGACTAATATATTTGAAACACAAGTTGTAGTCATGTGACTGCCTGCTCAAATGATGGTGGTGTGGAGTGAATATTAATGACCAGTTTTAC
>SJXQ01006244.1:235060-337780 GCA_006408695.1 Aepyceros melampus | reverse complement strand
CAAAATATTGGAGCTTCAGCTTCAGCATCAGTCCTTCCAGTGAATATTCAGGGTTGATTTCCTTCAGGATTGACTGATTTGATCTCCCTTCTGTCGAAGGGACTCTCAAGAATCTTCTCCAACACCACAGTTCAAAAGCATCAATTCTTTGGCACTCAGCCTTCTTTATGATCCAACTCTCACATCTATACATGACTGCTGGAGAAACCCTAGCTTTAACAATACAGACCTTTGTCAACAGTGTTAACTTTAATATATTGAATTTGGAAGGGATACAATTCAGTCCATAGCACTAAGCTTTATTTTTTAAGAAGAAAGCCTTATATGTCCTACTTAAGTTATATATTTGAATAATATTTCAAAATAAAAAGTCAAAAGATTTTGTTGAATAATTTAGGAGAATGATTTGTGTGGTTTCTCTGGAATTTGTGGGGCTTCCTTGGTGGCTCAGCTGGTAAAAAATTTGCTTGCAGTGCAGGAGACCTGATTTCAATCCCTGGGTTGGGAAGATCCCCTGGAGAAGCGAACAGCTAGCCACTCCAGTGTTCTTGCCTGGAAAAGTCCATGGGGTCACAAAGAGTCAGAAATGACTGAGTGACTCTCAGCTTCTGGAATTTGTGAAGTCAAAGATTTTTCTTTTCTATTCAATGCTAAATTCTCATGTCTAGAACAGTGAGAAGCACATAACTAGTGCTCCATATTTACTGAATGAATGACTGAATGCTTTCTTTTTTTTCTGGAGGAGGGAGCTAGTCTCAGAGCTTAATAGCCATAGATTATTAAGACAGGTAAGTTTTTTTCACTAGTTCTTTTCATTGGACAAGTTACTAAAATTCTCTGTGTCATTCTTTTAGGGTTGTTGTAAGGATTAAATTAATTAAAAGGCTTAAGCCATTTAGAATATTATCCAATATGTGGTTGGTAGAAGTGGATACCTTGATATAGGCAATAAATGCTAGATATTTATGTTTATGCCTAATTCCCCTTTTTACATTTATGTTCATAACTAAGAAAATATCCTGTGAAGTCAGTAATATGGAATTCTTGTTGCCTCTTCTTTTCAGGAAGAAATACTGAGGCACTGAGTTCAATATCTGCAACATAAATAAGTATCCTACTTGAATATTTGAAGTAAGGCAATATATTTGCATTTTGCTGGAATTGTTTGTTATTTATGTTTTCTAATGCTTTATTTAATTGATGGTTTACAAACCTAAATTGAGCCCCCAAATTCTGTTTATGCATATACAACAGATATAAAGTCACTAACCTGTGACTATATATGGTCTCCCATATTTTGGATCCTCCTTGTGACTTTCAGGGCTTCCCAGGTAGTGCTAGTGGTAAAGAATCTGCCTGCAATGTGGGAGACCGGGGCTCCACCAGGGTAGGGAAGACCTCCTGGAGGAGGAAACGGCAACCCACTCCAGTATTGTTGCCTGGAGAATCCCATGGACATGGGAGTCTGGAGGCCTATAGTCCATGCGGGTCACAAAGAGTGGAACACAGCTTGCTATCTAAGCACTGCTATAATTTTTTTTACAAAATATGCATTTACAGTCTTAACTAGCCAGGAGGCATTTTCTCAGGCAAGGAAAGCTGAAAAGTACAGCTATTAACGTTCAGAATCCTGTAAATTTTCGAATCCTCATTTATTTAAAAAAAAAAAAATCAGGAATCCCTGCTCTAGTGGCTCCACATGTAAGGACATTTTTGTATATCTTGAGCTCTTAATCAGAACTGTAGAGAACTTCCCTTTTGAGCTTGCCAGAAACTGGGAAAACCGAAGCTGCAGCTTCGGCCTAGGGGGGTGGGGACGCAGCGCCTGTCCGTCATAAACTACAACTCCCAGGACTCCCCGGCCGGCGCTCCCGGGAGTCGTTCATTCAACACGCGAGCCCGTGTTGCCCGCACACCTCCCCTCTCCCGCCCCTGGCAAGCTACGCTTTGGGTTCTGACTCCAGATGAGCAGGCCCACGGCCGTCTCGGGGGACGTTTTCTTGCTGTATCGTTTGCTCTCCTGTTTCCCTGTTAGGGTATGTTGGGTGCACTCAGGAACTCCTCTTCCGCAGAGGAGCGGAGACGCCCGAGGGGGCGGGGGCGGGCTCGAACCCGGGCTGGGTGAACCCGGAGGTGAAAGGGATCGATGTAGTGGATCACAGAAGGTTCCGACTTCAGTAAGCAAACCAAGTACTCACAGTTCATGTCTCTTTTCTGGTCTTAAAAGTCTGTTTTCTTTCTCTAGCTTGTTTCCCCGCTGGTGCCTCCCCATGGGATCATTCCTGATACCGAGTAACTCAGCGTAACTCAAACGTGATACCCTCGTGCGGGCTTAGTGTCGCTACTGATTTGCGAGGCTGAGAGTTCCTAGAATTTCAGATTAATCTTTTTAACTGTTTGTGTGTGTGGGAGGGAGGGGGTGAGGAGTGAAGGAGAAGATTGCAATCCTCAAGTATAGATAATCCTAGAGGGTGAAGGTCTCAGGGTTTCCTTAACATTGAAGTTCATGACCTAGAGAGGTACTTTTACTTGTTGTTCAGCCGCTTGATGGTGTCCGACTCGTCACCAGGCTTCCCTGCCCTTCACTATCTCTGGGAGTTTGCCCAGGCTCCTGCCCATTGAGTCGATGATGCCATCCAGCCATTTCATCCTCTGTCCTCTCCCTTCTACTAACTGTTCCTAAAAAGGAAGTCTAGCTAGAAGTGTTTCAACAAAAATCTTTTTGCCGTTTTTTCCACTGTCCTTTTTCAAATGGACCCACCTGTGATGGAGACTAGATGTTGCTACCCATCAGGGTTCTTGGCCTCCTTAATCACTAGAAAAGTGTTCAGGAAATTGAAACAAGGCTTTATTGAGGCCCCTGCTACAGCAGGGGCGAGCCAGAACAAGCTTGCTTGCTCACTTGTTGGGGGTGGGGAGAGAGAAGCGAGCTTGTGTCCCGGGTCGGAAGGAGGGGTAGCTTAAGTGGTCTGTCCCTCCCTTTGAGGGTCATGCTCAGGACCATGCTTCTACACCCAGCTCTTCAGGCTCTTGGGAGGTGGCAGGTGGGCTTTTGGTCTCTTTGTATCTAGGTGTCTAGAATTTGCCCCAACTGCGCGTGCACGCAGTCAAGTCCCATATAGTTCCTTTGTGTTTTGTTGCTCCTGGAGATGTTTGTCCAGGTGCAAGCATGGTAGCCCTGCACCAGCGGGTCCCAGGCCCCAGCCCCCAGCCTGTCTCAGTGTGAAGACGAGTAGTAACTCCTGCTGGAGGACTAACGTTTGTGGCTACTGGGCACTGGTGCCCTCTTTAGAGTGTGATTAAGTTACAGAACTCTGCAAATTTTGAACATTTTAGAGACCATTCTATTTCTTAGGAAATAATGATATCCAAGTTAGCCGACCTGCAATGATCAACTGAACTAATATATTAATACACCTAGCATAGTAGGAACACTGGAGATAATAAAGGTTGATTCTGTAAGTTTTGACCCTTACTTCAAATTCGAACCTCAGGATTCTAGGGGCAAAGTATTCTTCTTAGAACACTTTTGTCTTCTCCCTTTCTTATTCAATAATCACAATTGTGTACATTTGTTAGCTCTTTTGGTTATCTCTGTTAGAGGGAAGGAGAACAGATAGTTATTGGACACAGCCAAATTCACCTAACTTGTAATTTTTTAAGTAATTTTTTCCTTGACTGCAAAAATACTATGTGCTGTATGTATAGGAAATTCAGAAAACACTAAAAAGTAGGGGAAAAAGAAAAAATATCCATAATCTCACAACTAGAGACCATAGTATTAACATTTTGGTGTGTATTTTTATCTGGTTTTCTTTTTTCAAAATAAAAATCTTCCTCAATTATGAAGGGTTATGTCCCCATAAATCCACGTATTCCATATACTGTAGAAATTTTGAAAACCTAATTGATAATATAGTTTTTGAGTCTGCTTTTTTCATTTAATATAATTAGCTTCATTGTCTTTTTTTTTTAAGCCAGATTTCTACATTTTTACTATTAATATGTAAAGTTTTTATCCTTTGAATTTCAGCTAAAAGGGAAGCATCTTTGAAGAGAGATTGCATAGTTGGAATGAAAAACACTGAGCTCTGAACAGGCAACTTGCATTCACCTCAACTCTGCCTGAAACGGGTAGAATGAATAATCATGATTAAGTTACTTGACTTCTTGGGCATCTGGGTACCTAACATTAAAGTATTAAACAAGGAAATAGTATTTCCATCAAATTTAGAAATCGGTTAATAGGTGAGACACCTAAGCTTGCATGGTTATTTTGTACTTGTGCTTATTCACACACTCAATTTTAGATTCTGGATATAAGAAATAGGTGATACAACCTATTCTATTGATTTATTTATTCATGATACTCTTACTCATTTGCCTCAGTTAATTATATATGGTGAGTGGGTGGAAAACAGTGCTGTCTTCATTTATTTTGTTTGATTCAGAGATTTGAAGAGTCGTTTTCCTTTGTGGGTTATGGAATTTGGGGACTGTGTTTGGAGCTGGCTGAGGCAGTGAACTGAGCTAGATTGCTTGAGGTTCCTCCCAGTTTTTCTGTCCATGGAGTTGATATTTTTCAACTTGAGCTTATTTTGTTCCAGATGCTGAGATGACTCGTCACCTGTTTGCTTGGCTTTTTAGACATCTGTCTCTTAATGGTCACCTCCAGTGTCACGTCCGTCGCCATTCTCATCAGCTTACACAGATCCCTCTTGACACAAGGCTGTGGGTCGTTAGGCGAAATAGGAATCACATTCTCCATTGTCTGTTAAATAAGAATTGCTCCAGGAGATACTGTCATCAAGATACCAGCATGCTCTGGAAACATAAAGCACTACAAAAATATATGGAGGACCTGAATAAGGAGTACCAAATGCTTGATCATTGTTTGCATCACATCTCTGCCAGTGAAGGGGACCGGAGGTCCTTGACTCGACGGCATGCTGAGCTGGCCCCGCTTGCAGTCATTTACAAAGAAATTCAGGAGGCTGAACAAGCCATTGAAGAATTAGAATCAATGTGTAAAAGTAGGTAAAAGATGTGTGTGTGTGCAAGTATAGGATGAATTCTTTAAGTTAAAGCTATATTAACTCGAGCTCTTAAAAAACCGATGAGTAATAAGCCCTACAATTGGAAAGGACAGGACTCTGTACTGTAGTCTGGGTGTTTGACAGCTTCTAAAGAGTAACTCCTACATGAGACTGAGGTCCTCACGGTACTTGTCAAGATGCTGTTAAGGTCTAGGAGACTGATTACTGACCTTTTCAGAAGCTTTAATTTGTTGAATAGATCTTTGTTGAGCACTGTCCTAGATGCTACATACCATGGACACAAAAATACAATTTCTACCCCATCAGAGGGCTCATGTAGTATGGGTATTGTTTCATCACCTTCAGAGGAAACCCTGCACCCTTTACCCATCTCATCCCAATCCTGCCATCCCTACCAGCCTTACTTTCTGTCTCTACCCAGTTACTTATTTCAGGCATTTTATGTAAATGAAATCATCCAATATGTTAGATTCTTTCATAAGCTAAGATTGGCTTCTTTCACTTAGGATATGTTTAAGGTTCAATTTCATTGTAGCATGTTTCTGAGCTTCATTTCTTTTTATTGATGAATTATGTCCCATTGTATAGATATCTCACATTTTATTTATCCATTCATCAGTTGTTGGTTATTGAGTTGTTTCCACTTTTTGGTTCTTAGGAACAATGCTGTTACTAATACTTGTATACAAGTTTTTGTGTGGACATACATTGCCATATGGTAACTCCATGTTTAATCTTTTGAGGAGCTGCCTGACAGGTTTTCCTAAGTGGCTGCACCATTTTACATTCCATCACCCATGTATGAGAGTTCTGGTTTCTCCACATCCTCTCCAACCTTTGTGATCCACCTTTGTAATTCTAGCCATCCTAGTGTGTGAAATGGTATCTTTTGGCTTTCATTTCTCTGATGAATGTACCTATTGTATGTCACCTTTGGATAAATGACTGTTTAAATCCTTTGCCCATTTTTTAATTGAGTTGTCTTTTTTATTATTGAGTTGTAAGAGTTCTTTATGTTACAGATACAGGTTCCTTACCACATATATTATTTGCAAAATTTTCTTCCATTTTGTGGGTTGTCCCTTGAAGCACCACCATTTTTAATTTTGATGAGATTTATCTTTTTTATTCCTCTTGTTTGTGTTTTGGTGCCATATCTAAGAAACCCACAGTCACAAAGATTCAGATCTGTGTTTTATTCCAAGAGTTTTATATTTTTAGCCCTTATATTTAGGTCATTGATCTATTTGAGTTAATTTTATATACATAATGTAAGAGGTGTTAATTTTCAATTTTAGTATCTCTTAATATTATTGTCTTAACATTTTTCTTTTATAAACAGTTTCCAAAATATATAGAAGTTGAGAAAGAAGTATAATGGATTAACCTGGGATTCAACACTTACTTTGCTATTAGCTTTTAGTTTAGTTTATAAGCTTTATTCTGTGTATCATCCTGTTTCATTAAGCCTTAGAGATGTTAAGCAGTATTGCAGTCAGTCACAGTTATACCTGTAAAGTGCTGGATGTCCAAACCCTTACCTTTTTCTGCCTTCAATTAGTGGTCCTGTGAGTTTCTTACCTCTTTTTTTTTTTTTAATATGCCTATGTTTTTAAATTTTTTATGTATTTATTTATTGTTGGCTGCACTGGGTGTTTCTTGCATGTGCAGTCTTTCTCTAGTTCCGGGACTACTATAGCTGCGGTGAGTGGGCTTCTCATTGCAGTGGCTTCTCTTTTTGTGGAGCACAAGCCCTAGGGCTTGTGGGCTTCAGTAGTTGTACACAAGCTTAGTTGCCCCGCAGCGTGTGGGATCTTCCCAGACCAGAGATTAACCTGCGCCCCCTGCATTGCAAGGCGGATTCTTAACCACTGGACCACCAGGGAAGCCCTTCTCACCTCTTTTAATGAGTATTATTTTTTACTCTTTTGCATAATTCCTCTCAAATTTGTAATTATTTGGGAAAGTTGCCTGCACATATTATGCATGTCATTCACTCAATCATGTCCGACTTCTTGCAACCCCATGGACTGAAGCCCACCAGGCTCCTCTGTCCATGGAATTTTCCAGGCAAGGATACTGAGTAGGTTGCCATTCCCCTCTCCAGGGAATCTTCCCAACTCAGGAATCAACCCTATTGCACATAATAGGAGCTTACTAAATGTTTTCCAAATTAAACTGACACAAACTCTGTCAGCCATGTTTGTATCTTGCAGTATTAGTAGATTCAATTAGTAGATTGCTTCTAAAGTTTCTACTACAATTCTCCTATTTTATAATAATAGTAATAATAGCTACATTTACTAAGCCTTATTATATGCCAGGCACTAAGCTAAGAATTTTGCAAATATTAATCTCATTTGAATGCTCACAATGACCTTACGAGATAGGAATTTTTATTAATATTCCCACTTTATAGATGAAGAAACCGAGAGGTTAAAATGCCAAAGGTCACTTAGCTGGTCCCGAGAGGAGCAGGGATTTGAACCCAATCAATGAGATTCCACAGCTGCTACTCTTATTCACTGCCCAAGGATTCGAAGTCCAATATAGGGTCTACCTCTGTAATATATCTTGTGAGTCTTCTCCTGTTCTTTCCACTACTTTATATCTTTATTATAGCTCATCAAAGATACTTATAATAAATTCCTAACTTGTAGTCTCATCTCCAACCTTTTCCAGCCTAGTGAGTGAGTGCTCAGTCGTGTCCAACTCTTAGTGACCCCATGGACTATACAGTCCGTGGAATTCTCCAGGCCAGAATACTGGAGTGGGTAGCCTTTTCCTTCTCCAAGGGATCTTCCCAACCCAGGGATCAAACCCAGGTCTCCCACACTGAAGGCAGAGTCTTTACCAGCTGAGCCACAAGGGAAGCCCAAGGATACTGGAGTTGGGTAGCCTATCCCTTCTTCAGCAGATCTTCCTGACCCAGGAATCAAACCAGGGTCTCTTGCATTACAGGCAGATTCTTTCCCAACTGAGCTATGAGGAGTTCCCAGCTTAAGTACAACCTTTACTATACTACTTTCCTGCTGTGAATTTTCAGTAAATCCCTTTGCCTGTAAATATAGATTGTTTGGCCTGGCATTTAAAAGTCCATGCAAGTGATCCCCACCTCTCTGTGTAGCCTTAATTCCCTTTGCATGTTCTATCTTCTGACCAAAATAGACCAATTTGCCATTTCCTGAATATACTGAGACCATCCCATGTCTTTGCTCATGTTCTTAACCCACCAATTTCATCTTGAAATTCAGTCCACTTATAAAGTATGGCTTGAATATCATACTTTGGGTTCACTCCCCTTTGTAAAACAAGTATGATTACCTTTCTCTGTTTTGTATTCTAATCTCTTTATGTATCTGTCTTAACTTCAGTCCCTTTCCCTGAGCCTCAAGTACAGGGCCTGTGACTTATTTTTATTTCCTGCAGCACCAGTCACAATGTATAATAGACTCTTGAATCTGTTGACATTGAATTGAATCTGGTGAATTTGAATTAGGTTGGGTTTTACAGTTTGGTAAGGAATAAAAGACCACAAAAATAATTTTATATGATTGCAAATCAGCAGGTGTTTCTGGTATACCTTTGACCCAGCCGACACATTGAGTCATGGCAGCCTGGCTACCGTCTGAGGCTTACGTGCACTCGGCGAGGCCAGCTGTGATAGTGCAATTCTGCAACAGGCCATTTATAATTAGAAATTGAGGTCAAGGGCTTCCCTGGCGGTCCAGGGGTTGAGACTTCACCTTCCAGTGCAGGCAGTGCAGGTTTGCTCCATGGTCAGGGAGCTAAGATCACACGCACACACACAAAAGGAAGAGATTCAGTTCAGATGGGACCTTATTTAGGAATCTTCCTTAAGAGTCAAAGTCTGAGTTAGACCACCCTATAGGCCTCAGTGGCACTACTTTTACTACCTATTGTAACCAGGTGAATGTGTCCATCTTTGCCAGCAGACTGAGCCCCTTGAGGCCTGAACCGTGCTCTATTCATCCTTGGGTCCCCAGCAACTAAACCAGTGTTACATGTTGAAAGATGGAAAGAGGCATAGAATTCCACCAGACCTTGATGACTTCCATGACTAGAGAAGGATTTTAAAGCACCTTCTCTCTTTTATGAGTCTTCTTTCTAATTTTTTTAATTATTAAGGATCAAAAATGTCTACCTCATTTAGCACACATCACTACTGACAAATGGAGTCTCTAGGCATCTAAAGCAATGGGGTCAAAGGTTATAGGATTCACCCTGTTTGGCCACTGTCTCATTGACAGCTTGTTTTGTGAGAGTTCCAGAATTTAATTTTTGGCTTTGAAATGTGGAAAGAACCACTCTTTCCATAAAGCAGTGGTTGCCAAGATGTGTGGGTTTTTGACCCATGTGGTGTTTTAAAAAAATGTTTACTAAGGATGAGCATTTTTAAGAGCATTCAAAATTTTAAGAGTTCTTATTTCTGACTTAAAAAAATGGAGGTTCTAGCCACGCTAGATTACTCAGTGTACGAACCAATGACTGCCACCTTTAGACAAGTAGGCACTCCAGTTTACTCTAAAACTTAGCTTATTTGGGTCGGGAAGATGTCATCACTGATTTTTATATTTACTTATAGACATTCATATCACCAGCTCTTTGGAGCAAGATTATACTTGTTTTCACACAAGTTTTTTGGACATACTTTGCATATACTTCAGAGAAGGCAATGGCACCCCACTCCAGTACTCTTGCCTGGAAACTCCCATGGATGGAGGAGCCTGGTGGGCTGCAGTCCATGGGGTCACTAAAGGTTGGACACAACTGAGTGACTTCACTTTCACTTTTCACTTTCATTCATTGGAGAAGGAAATGACAACCCACTCCAGTGTTCTTGCCTGGAGAATCCCAGAGATGGGGGAGCCTGGTGGGCTGCCATCTATGGGGTCGCAGAGTCGGACATGACTGAAGCAACTTAGCAGCAGCAGCAGCAGCAGCAGCAAATACTTAATTGATATTCTCTAACTATTGTTGTAATAGTTCTTTTTTATAATCCCTTGCCTTCACAAGATAAAATTTAGTAGATTGAGATTAGATAGCTATTTAAGAGTTTCTTGGTGAGTATTTAAACATTTTTGCTATTAGATAAAACCTAGTAGATAGAGACTAGGTAGCTATTTGGAGTTTCTTTGTGAGTATTTACACATTTTTACTATTATTTGATGGTTTGTAGGTCTAAATAAACAAGATGAAAAACAGCTACAAGAACTTGCATTGGAAGAGAGGCAAACCATTGCTCAGAAAATCAACATGTTATACAGTGAGGTATGTTTGAAGAGGTAAACTAAACCTAATACTGTGAATATAAAGGGATACTGTTCTGGCTAGATTATGTTTTGATGCTTAAAGTACTTTCTGAACACCAGTTTTATTAAGTCTTCTCTTAGAATGATCATGTTGGGTTTAGTGCTGTGATTTACGACAGAATGAGATTGAGGTGAAGAGATTGTGATGGCAAAGAAAAGAACAAGCCCCCTACCTCCAGACAAAAGTATTCCAAAGCTGAATCTACTTCAACAAGGGGAGGAGGCCAGGGTTTTCAAGTCTTAGGAAAAGGGAGCGGTTCATGCTACACAGGGTAAATATGGAACGAATCCAAGACTGTAGAGACAATGGATTAATGTAAGTCTTTAGCCCCTTCTAGTTCAGCAGATGGATTGTCTAAAAGAAAAGGGAGACCCAGCCCTGCGTCTCATGTTCCCCTTTGCCATGTCTGCCGTCCCCCTACCTTCAGGCTTCCCTACTCTAGGAACCCAGTAGACGGGCTTTTGTTTTTAATTAAAGTATAGTTGATTTACAGTGTTGTGTTTCAGGTGTACAGTATAGTTATTCTGTTACGTATACACACACACACATACACACACACACACATATCTTCTTTCTCAGCTTCTTTTTCATTATAGGTTATTACAGAATTTTCAGTATAATTCCCTGTTCTATACAGCAGGTCCTTGTTGTTTATTTTATAATATAGCAGTATATATATATATATGTTAATCCTAAACTCATAATTTATCCCTCCCCCTTTTCCCTTTGATGACCCTGTTTGTTTTCTATGTCTGTGCATCTATTTCTGTTTTTGTAAATAAGTTTATTTATATCCTTTTTTTTTTTTAAGATTCCACAGACAAGCAACAAACAGATATGATATTTGTCTTTCTCTATCTGGCTTACTTCACTTAGTATGATAATAATCTCTGGAGGGGCTTTTTGAGGGGTTGAGGAGGATGTGGTGGAGGTATCAATATTTTTTATCCCTGATGTAAACAGCTAGTCCAAAACAGAAGTCAGACGTCTGACTCCTAGTCTAATATTCTCTCCATCAGGCCATATCATTTCTAGCAGAGATGGACTATTTCAAAAACTGTCAATAGGAACAGTCATGATACATGGGTAATTTCAGTTTGATTTGAAAGACCTTTTAGTAATAATAAAAAGAAAACTGCTTCCTTTTTCTTCCTAAGAGGGAAATTGGTTTCTTTCTTTATCAGAAAGTCCCTCTTTTTCTTATTACACTGAGAAAATATTTGAGCCTTATCTTAGGAGTCCTCAGTCTCCTCTTTAAACAGCAGCTCTGCTGAGAAGACAGGGCATGGCCTGGCACTGGCATTTATTGCTGGAGAGAACATGTAATCATATATAAAAAGTCCTCATTTTCTCCAAATGAAGACTTTGAAAGCTTTCTTTCATTAGATGAAAGAAACTACTGTTCCGGACTACTAGAAGCAGAATCTGAAGAAAACTGAATGGAATACTGGACTTTGATCTGAACTTCTGCATTTTAGAAAATTAAGATAATCTGATAGCATTGTAGAAACTATCCCAACAAGTAACTTCATTGCTTAACAAACTGATTGCTTATCTTAGGCCTAATTGGTATACTTATTAAAGCCAGACTTCTTTTGGGATGATCTGTGATTTTATTAATTACTGATTTTATTAACCTTTGGGAATCTCTTGTCTAAGTTCAAGTAATAACTGCATGCCATGAAAACTATACACAGTAATACTGATTTTTCCCCCTTTTCAGCTTTTCCAGAGTCTACTGCCAAAGGAGAAATATGATAAAAATGATGTTATTTTAGAAGTGACATCTGGAAGAACGACTGGAGGTTAATAAAATAATTTTATTGTAAATGATCTTTAAAAATACTTGAACATTACTTGATTTGACACACTATAACTTTAAAAGTTTGTTAAATGTGTTTCCCTTTGGAAGTAGTTACTTCTTAACTCCTAAGGGGCCTTGCATCAATATTTAAGGAGGACTTTCCTAAAATTTCCTGGAATTTCTTCTCCTAGAAAAAGCAGAAAATTTTTTTTATTGAAGTATAGTTGATTTATAGTGTTGTCTTAGTTTCTAGCATACAGTGATTCTTTTTCATATTTTTTAAATTTGGTTTATTATAGGATATTGAATATATTCAATTCTAGTGTGCTATACAGTAGAAGGTTGTTGTTGATCCATTATGTATATAGTATTATATATCTGCTAATCCCAGACTCCTCATTTATCCCTCCTCATCCCCTATCCTGGAGAAGGCAATGGCACCCCACTCCAGTACTCTTGCCTGGAAAATCCCATGGACAGAGGAGCCTGGTAGGCTGCAGTCCATGGGGTCGTGAAGTGTCAGACATGACTGAGCGACTTCACTTTCGCTTTTCATTTCCATGCATTGGAGAAGGAAATGGCAACCCACTCCAGTACTCTTGCCTGGAAAATCCCATGGGCTGCCGTCTATGCGGTAGCACAGAGTCGGACATGACTGAAGCAACTTAGCAGCAGCAGCATCAAGCAGCATCCCCTGTCCCCTTTGGTAAACATAAATTTGATGTCCGTATCTATAAGTCTGTTTCTGTTTCATAAATAAGTTCATCGGAGTCATTAGATTCCACGTAGAAGTGATATCATTTGAAATTTGTCTTTCTTCCTTTTCTGACTCACTTCATTTTGTGAGATAACGTCTAGGTCCATCCATATTGCTGCGCAGATGGCGCTACTTTGTTCCTTTCTGAGGCTGAGCAGTGTTCCACTGCACGTGGATGCCAGCCCTTCTTTACCCATTCATCTGTCAGCGGACATTTAGGTGGTTTCCATGTTTTGGCTAATCATGCTGCAGTGAACACTGAGGTGCATGTGCCTTTTTGTACTAGAGTTTTCTCCAGATACATGCCCAGGAATAGGATTCTGAGTCATATGGCAACTCTATTTTTAGTTTTTTAAGAAACCTCCATACTGTTTTCCATAGTGACTCTACCAATTTACATTCCCACCAGCAATGCTGGAGGGTTCCTTTCTCTCCACCCCTTCTCCAGCATTTGTTATTCGTAGACTTTTTAATGGTGGCCATTCTGACCAGTGTAAATCAATACCTCCTTTGTAGTTTTGATTTGCATTTCTCTAATAATTAGTGATGTTGAACATCTTTTTATGTGCCTACTGTTCATCTGTATGTCTTCTTTGGAAAGTGTACACTGACTGAATATTTTTAAATTTTCTTTTAGGTGATATCTGCCAACAATTTACCCGAGAAATATTTGATATGTACCAGAATTATTCAAGCTACAAACACTGGAGATTTGAACTTCTGAATTATACACCAGCTGATTATGGTAGGTGTGTTTGAGGATTTTGTCCCTAGAAGATGCTGAAAATTATTTTTTCTATGCTTTTGATTAGAACCATGTTGTCCTGTTTTTTAAAACATGTGGTCTATATCTACTAAATATTATGACATGGACTCATCAGTTCCAGCGGCTTACTATAGTAGAATTCTCGCTATAGAAGAAGAGAATGGGAGAGAGAGAAGCGTCCTCTTAGGAAGGAATATATGAATTAGAAAAACTTTTCCTGTGGAGGGTTGATAAATGCCTTGCCTGGGAAATCATTGTTCTGTTATTCAAAGCCAAGATGTATTAAACTTTTTACTCTAAAGTACTTATAATGTGTTAGATGTTTATGGGAATGCAGAAAAAGTTAGTCATTTATCTTTAGTTTCAAGATGCTCCCACTCAAGCTGGACTGATAAAAATGTAGACAACATAAACAATAAGAAACTAGTGCAAGTCTTTAAAGTTTTAAATACTCAAGTATTTAAATTAGAACAGCTGATAATTCTTTTTCGTTCCATTCTTTTAATTCATCTGGAAGTTTTTTAATTTGCTTGGTTACACAAAGATACACCATGGTAGACAGAGGGCCCATGAGAATAATCCACAAATGATCAAAGTGGGGAAAAAAGGTTCACATAAGTGACATAATCCAGGGAAATGAAAACCAGTGACGAGCATAGGAAGTGTGTGCTCGGTTCAGATTTGAAGTACAGCCAGTGGTCAGGAAAGGGGAAGACCAGGAGAGCAGAGGGAAGAAGTAATCCCAGCAACGGCATCATGGTGGGGAACATCTTGCTGTGTGTGTAGAAGTGGGGAAGCCAGTTAATCAGGATATTTGTAATAAGAAGTGAGAGGAAATAGGTTTGAAAGAGTAGATTTGCAGCAGACAAGAAAGCTGAAAAAGCCTTGATTATTAGGGAGCTATTGAACACTTTATTAATAAGAATATCATTTGATAAATACATATTATAAGAAGATTATTTTTTCTTTTTTATTGAAGTAAGTTGGCTTATAATATTTTTTCAATTTTTGGTATATATCACAGTGATTCATACACACACACACACACACATATAATTCTCTGTGCTACACCGTAGGTCCTTGTTGGTCTTCTGTTTTATGTATGGTGAAGTGAAAGTCACTCAGATGTGTCCAACTCTTTGCGACCTCATGGACTATGTAGACCATGGAATTCTCCAGGCCAGAATACTGGGGTAGGTAGCCTTTCCCTTCTCCAGGGGGTCTTCCCAACCCAGGGGTCAAACCCGTTTCCCGCATGGCAGGCAGATTCTTTACCAGCTGAGCCCAAGAGAAGCCCATTTTATGTATAGTAATGGCAACCCACTCCAGTACTCTTGCCTGGAAAATCTCATGGACGGAGGAGGCTGGTGGGCTGCAGTCCATGGGGTCGCTAAGAGTCGGGCACATCTGAGCAACTTCACTTTCACTTTTCACTTTCAGGCATTGGAGAAGGAAATGGCAACCCACTCCAGTGTTCTTACCTGGAGAATCCCAGGGACAGAGGAGCCTAGTGGGCTGCCGTCTTGGGGTCGCACAGAGTCAGACACGACTGAAGCGACTTCGCAGCAGCAGCAGTGTATATATGTTAATCCAAATTTCTAAATCTCTGCCCCCTCTCCCCTTTGGTAACCAAAAATTAGTTTTAAGATTATTTTGACAGCAGTGTGAAAGATGGATTGAAGAGGCTAGATTTGAGGCTGATGGCTGAGAGGTTATTAGAGTAACCAGGTGTGACTAAGAGGTAGAATTGGGAGTAGACATATGAGAGACCTTCAGAGGAAGAATGGGCAAAATCTGGTAACTGATGAGAGAAGCTATTGCTTGCCAACTGTGTCTGGCATGCAGTGTGGGTCATTTGATCCTTAAAACCCTGTGAGATGGGTATTGTTAATCCTATTTCACAGATGAAAATCTAGGCTCAGAGAGTAAGTAACTAATCCACGATCACACAAAGTTATGGCAGTCCTGGGGTTAGATTTAAGTCCACACTATATCCCATTAGTTTATTCTGACACAAAGGAAATGAGCCACAGGGAACTAATCTTTCTAGCTGAGACGATTGCAGTATTCATTCGTGCCAAATGAAATAGAAATTGGAAGGCAGACTCCACTTGGGAAGAACAGTGAAAGTGGTTTTTGCATGATTGTGGGTGTTGTTATAGCGAACATCCCTTTAGAAATATCCAGTAAGTGCTGAAGTTGTGTAAAATTGCTGAGTCAAAAGGTATGTGCCTTTAAATTATTTCCAAATTACATTCTCAAAAGTTTCCATTCTATTTACACTCTTAGCATCGATATAGGAGAAGGAAATGGCAACCCACTCCAGTATTCTTGCCAGGAGAATCCCGTGGACAGGGGAGCCTGGTTGGCTACAGTTCATAAGGTCGCAAAGAGTTGGACATGACTAAAGAGACTTAGCACAGCATATATATATGTATATTTACATACTTGGGAGGGATTGGGGGCAGGAGGAGAAGGGGACAACAGAGGATGAGATGGCTGGATGGCGTCACCGACTCGATGGACATGGGTTTGGGTGGACTCCAGGAGTTGGTGATGGACAGGGAGGCCTGGCGTGCTGCAATTCATGGGGTCGCAAAGAGTCGGACACGACTGAGAACTGAACTGAATGAATTGAAATATAGGGAACCCACAGAGATTCACATAGCATTAGAAGCTAAGATTGGGAAAAAATATACTTAAATGTAAAAATTCACATGTCAAATGACTTCAGGTCTTTTAGTTTTGTGATCTTGGGACAGATAGGGAAAATCCTCAACCATTACGCAAGTAGTCAATACTGCGTGATTACAAGATTAGTCTTTGCAGGGTGGTGACCCTCGACATGTAGTGTAGGTCTGTCGTTCTGTATTCCTGATTTCTAGGGAGTTGAGAAAAATGTCTTTCAAATTAAAGGGGGCTTCCCTGAGTGGCTCAGTGGTAAAGAATCCACTTACCAATGCAAGAGACTCGTGTTCAATCCCTGGGTTGGGAAGATCCCCTGGAGAAGGAAATGGCAACCCACTCTAGTATTCTTGCCTGGAAACTCCCACCATGGACAGAGGAGCCTGGCAGGCTACCAGTCCACGGGGTCCCAAAAGAGTCAGACAGGACTTGGTGACTGAACAACACAACAAATGAAATTTATTATATTCTCTCTTCCCTCCCAACCGATTAATGTCTATAATTATGTTTTGTTATTTTCTGCTCACCAGCTAGATTCAGGGAGAGGTCATTAAAGTAATGTGGTGGTCAGGACTTCCCTGGCGGTCCAGTGGTTAAGATGCTGTGCTCCCAGTGCCGGGGGCATGGGTTCGATCTCCGGTTGGTGAACTAAGATCCTGCAGGCCACACATCGAGGCATAAAAAAACAACTGAGTGCACGAGAGATGAGCAGAGAAGGCAATGGCACCCCATTCCAGTACTCTTGCCTGGAAAATCCCATGGATGGAGGAGCCTGGTGGGCTGCAGTCCATGGGGTCGCTGGGTGGGTGGGTGAAGTCGCTCAGTTGTGTCCAACTCTTTGCGACGCAATGGACTGAAGCCCACCAGGCTCCTCAGTCCATGGAATTTTCTAGGCAAGAGTACTGGAGTGGGCTGCCATTTTCTTCTCCAGAGGATCTTCCCAACCCAGGGATCGACCCAGGTCTCCTGCACTGCAGGCAGACGCTTTAACCTCTGAGCCACCAGGGAAGCCAAAAAAGCAACTAGCTAAATAAAAATAATGTGGTGGTTAAGTTCATGTGTCCGGATATTATACTTTTCACCACAACTGTTGAGAAATTTATGAAGGGAGCCCTGGCGTCACTGAAGAGCTCTCTGGTAGCTTTTACCTGCAGCCAAGACCTTACAGTGGGAACTCTAGTAGATGAATTGGGAAACCTAAGGGCAGCTGGAGTAATTGGATCTCAAGGTAGCAGTGCTGGCACTCAGAGGCCAAAGGCACTATGGGCGTGGTTACCATAATGGACAGCAGAGTGAAAGGAGCAACCGGAATAGGCTGACTTATGCAGACAGGGCATTGGCTGGTTGACATGTGTCCCTGGGAGTAAAGAATGGAAGCCTGCTAAATTCTTATTTGATCTGTATAAGCAGAAATGTTCTAGGTCAAGTGAACAAAAGTCTAACCTGAGTCATAAAAACAGAAGTCATGGCCCCTTAGTCAGTTCCCAGACTTGAGCCAGTTTGTTGGCCTAAAACCCCTTGAATAAAGGCAAGAGTGGGTCCTAATGAGAAAGTTTGTACATGCCAGAAATTTACACTGCCAGTCTTTCTCCCAGGCTTTCCTGGTGGCTCAGACAGTAAAGAATCTGCCTGCAATGCAGGAAACCTGAGTTCTATCCCTGGGCTGGGAAGATCCCCTGCAGTAGAAAAGGCAATCCACTCCAGTATTCTTGCCTGGAGAATCCCATGGATAGAGGAGCCTGGCGGGCTACAGTCCATGGACTTGCAAAGAGTCAGACACGACTTTCACTTTCCCTAAAGGGGAGCATTAAATACATGATTATCTATAGAGGTAGGTCTAATTGAGGACTACGAGGAAAAAGTACAGTATATAGGGGCTGTTAGATCTGACAGTACAGAGTATAATCATTTGCAAAATGGGGAGGAGAATGGGAAGAGCACATGTAAAAACGTTTTATCATGTTTTTAGTAATCATATGGTGGCAGAGCTAACACTGGCATTCCGAGGCTGTTGTTGATGAAATACGGGATAAAATAGAAGAGTAATTGTGAGATACTCTGATTCTGGTATCCTCTCTGTCTTTGGGAACCAAGATTCTTAGTATGGAAAGCAAGTGATACAGGAGTGTTAGAGAAGACATTGTGATCTTTAATTCATATTAAAAGTATCAGTCATCAAGAACAAGTTGTCTGAGATTTTATCCTACTTGCAAGAGAGTAATTTAGCAAGTCAGTTTCATGGGTCAGAGACAAAGGATGGTTTATGACTCATGGTAGTAGCAGCAACCAGAATATCAGCATTTTTGTTCTGGTTCCATGAGCTCCACGTCCCCAAAGGCAACTGGAAGAAGGTCAGATGACACCTGCCCACATAGTGGGTTTCAAAACACGAGAACACTCCTGAGCTTGGGGTTCTCAAGTGCATTTTATTTTGCTGAGTCTCCATTGCTGTGCATGCAGGCTTAGTTGCCCTGCAGCATGTAGGATCTTAGTTCCTGATCAAGGATCAAACCCATGTCCCTGCATTGGAAGGTGGAACCTTTTCCTTGGCTGTGCTGGGTGGGCTGCGTGGGCTTTTTCTCTGGTTGAGGTGAGCAGGGGCTCCTCTGTAGTTGCGGTGGCTTCTCTTGTTGCACAGCATGGGCTCTAGGAGGTGTGGGCTTCAGCAGTTGTGGCTCCCCGGCTCTAGAGCACAGGCTCGGCAGCTGTGGCGCACAGGCTTAGCTGCTCCAAGGCGTGTGGGATCTTCCCGACCAGGGATGGAATCCAAGTCTCCTACATTGGCAGGCATCTGTCCTTCAGCAATACGTGAACCGTGAACTTCCTGATGTTCAAGCTGTGAGGAACCAGACATCAAATTGCCAACATCTGCTGGATCATGGAAAAGGCAAGAGATTTCCAGAAAAACATGTATTTCTGCTTTATTCACTATGCCAAAGCCTTTGGCTGTATGGATCACAATAAACTGTGGAAAATTCTGAAACAGATGGAAATACCAGCCACCTAACCTGCCTCTTGAGAAACCTATATGCAGGTCAGGAAGCAACAGTTAGAACTGGACATGGAACAACAGACTGGTTCCAAATAGGAAAAGGAGTACGTCAAGGCTGTATATTGTCACCCTGCTTATTTAACTTATATGCAGAGTACATCATGAGAAATGCTGGACTGGAAGAAACACAAGCTGGAATCAAGATTGCTGGGAGAAATATCAATAACCTCAGATATGCAGATGACACTACCCTTATGGCAGAAAGTGAAGAGGAACTAAAAAGCCTCTTGATGAAAGTGAAAGAGGAGAGTGAAAAATTTGGCTTAAAGCTCAACATTCAGAAACGAAGATCATGGCATCCGTTCCCATCACTCCATGGGAAATAGACGGGGAAATAGTGTCACACTTTATTTTTGGGGGGCTCCAAAATCACTGCAGATGGTGACTGCAGCCATGAAATTAAAAGGCGCTTACTCCTTGGAAGAAAAGTTATGAGCAACCTAGATAGCATATTCAAAAGCAGAGACATTACTTTGCCAACTAAGGTCCGTCTAGTCAAGGCTGTGGTTTTCTCAATGGTCATGTATGGATGTGAGAGTCGGACTGTGAAGAAGGCTGAGCACCGAAGAATTGATGCTTTTGAACTGTGGTGTTGGAGAAGACTCTTGAGAGTCCCTTGGACTGCAAGGAGATCCAACCAGTCCATTCTGAAAGAGATCAGCCCAGGGATTTCTTTGGAGGGAATGATGCTAAAGCTGAAACTCCAGTACTTTGGCCACCTCATGCGTAGAGTTGACTCATTGGAAAAGACTTTGATGCTGGGAGGGATTGGAGGCAGGAGGAGAAGGGGACGACAGAGGATGAGATGGCTGGATGGCATCACAGACTCGATGGACGTGAGTCTGAGTGAACTCCGGGAGATGGTGATGGACAGGGAGGCCTGGCGTGCTGCGATTCATGGGGTCGCTAAGAGTCGGACACAACTGAGCGACAGAACTGGAACTGGAACTGTCCTTTGCTCTAGAGGGAACATTATCTCCAAAGCTGTTTACTAAACAAATACCCTTAAAAAAAAAAAAGGGCAGGCAGTTCTTTGTTTACAAGATGTGCAGAAATGCAAGAAACTGATAAGGAATTGTTTCTCAACATCTCTGTAGACTCATGAGGTATTTCCTATCTGTCCATTGAAAAGGTCTGGAAACAATGACCAACCAGTATTAGTGAATATCCCTAGTTCCCAAATATTGAAAACATTAAAATATTATTTTCCTTCGAAAGGAATCAGGGCTTCTTGGAGAAATGGCTGAATCTAGGTTTTTTGTTGGTTTGTTTGTTTGTTTTTAAGTCACTCAGTCATGTCCAAATCTTTGTGACCCCACGGACTATACAGTCCCTGGAATTCTCCAGGCCAGAATACTGGAATGGGTAGCTTTTCCCTTCTCCAGGGGACCTTTCCAACCCAGGGATCGGACCCAGGTCTCCTGCATTGCAGGTGGATTCTTTACCAGCTGAGCCACAAGGGAAGCCCATAGAATTGGACTATCACCCTTTTACACCCTCTGTGGTACATGAAGCATCAAACATTGTCAAAACCATAAAAACAGAGACAGCCAGACATTGTCTGTCTCCTGTTGTCTTGCCAGAGTTCAATCTAGTTTCTGGATCCAGCTGCCCAGTAGCAGCCAGAACAGAGGACAGAAAAGAGATTGAAGCATGCCAAGAGTATGCAGTCAGCAAAACCAAGCTGTGGGAAATTTCTATATGTCAACAGCCCTGATTCCTCAATGGATAACTTGAGATGAGTGATGAACTTATAGACTGAGATTTGAAAGACGTATCAACTTTTTTAAATGGACTACACTGTAGTGCCTAGGGCAGCACACTAGGTAATAAAATTATAGTAGAGAAGGGAATAAAAAACACTGGTTACCTGAGAAAGGGAGGGTATTATAGGAAAGGCGAACCTATGGGAGGGCTTTGCAGGTACCTGGTAAAGTTCTTTTTCTTAATCTTGAACCATGCATTTGATTCATGTGGTTTTCTACGTCTGTTATTATTTTACAATAAAAAGATTTTTTTAAACAATATGTTCAATAAGAAGCTAGCTTAGGCATTGTGCTTATTTTCCTGCTTCATAGACAAGCAAGGATTAAATTTCAATAGATTCTTGAAAGCTTGGGAGGACCTACAGAATATTCATCATTATCAAATTGCTGTGTTATTGAGCACTCATATATGGCACCAAATTAGCCTAAGATCGCATAGATTCAATGCAGAAAATGTCCCAGTATTCTTTTTTTTCTAATACTATTTTTATAAAAGTGAAATTTGTTCATCATATAAAACTTTGCAACAAAAACACTTAAGATGAAAAATATGCTGCTGTTCTGTTCTCCAGAGATAACCATAAGCCATCCTTTGGCGTGTTCCCTATTACATATGCACACACTTAGGCTGGGAAAGGTCTTTGGGACCTATTTTCTGTTCTCATCTCAGGCTCTGTGCTCACAGAGGCCTTTCATAAAGGCCATTTAAGGCCCTGGTCCCTTCCAAAGTAGAATTTATTATCACGCTGGAAGATGTTTTTTCATAGGTGGGCTACATCACGCGGCGGCCCGAATTTCCGGTGATAACGTCTATAAGCACTTGAAGTACGAAGGTGGGATTCACCGGGTTCAGCGAATCCCCGAGGTGGGGCTGTCATCCCGGATGCAGCGTATTCACACGGGAACGATGTCGGTGATCGTCCTCCCCCACCCAGATGAGGTAACCCCCTGCAGGAACCCCGTACCATTATCCATTAAGATCCACCGGAGTTTCACTGTCCAGGAAAAGCTCCTGTGCGTTCTACTTACAGAATGCTTCTGCACCCTAAATGTGTAAACTTCTTTGCCCCCACAAAGCAGTCCCTCCATTCTCTGTGGACAACGGGTGACCGTCCTCCAGTTCAGCTCACGTCTGACACCATCTCCCTGGGGAAGTGGCTCAGGTTCCACAAGCTGGACTCAGCCCCATAGGACAGCCGCCCCTCCCGTCAGAGCCAGACACGAGACCAGGCTGTCTCCTGTGTTCGGCATCTGGAGGGTCCCACGACCCCCTCTTTGGTCTCAGTAATTTACTAAAGGGGCTCACAGAACACAGGAAAACAGTGTCCTTACTAGCGCGTGCATGGAGTTGTGTCCAACTCTCTGTGACCCCACGGACCTCTGTCCGTGGAATTCTCCAGGCAAGAAACTGTGGTGTGGGTTGCCTTGCCTTTCTCCAGGGGATCTTCCCAACCAAGGGATAGAACTCAAGTCTCCTGCATTGGCAGGCGGATTCTTTACCACTGAGCCACCTGGGAAGCTCATACTTACTAGACTACTACTTTATTACAAAAAATATAACTCAGGAGGGCCAGATGGAAGAAACTCAGAGGACACAGAGGTGTAGGGCTTCCATACCCTCTCTAGGCTCGCCATCTTACCTTGCAGCTTCACGTGTTCACCAGCCTGGAAGCGCTCTGAACTCTGTGCTTTGGGGACCTTTATGGAGTCTTCCATACATAGACATGATTGGTTACATCAATAGACTTTGGGCATTAATTCAATCTCTAGCCCCTCCCCTCCCCGGAGATTGGGGTGGAGCTGAAAGCTCCAGCCCTCTAGTCCTGTGTTTGGTTCCTCTGGCCATCAGTCCGCATGCTGTGGTTATCCAGGGTTTTCCACATGTCACCTTATTAACATAAAGTCAAATGTGGTTCAAGGGGCTTGTTATGAATAAACAAAGGACAGCTTTGTCACTCTTACCACTTAAGAAACTATCCAAGGGTTTTAGGAGCTCTCTGCTGAGAACTGAACAATATATATTTATCATAAATCACAATGTCACAGTTAATACTTACTCCAGTTAATAGTTTCCTCAGCATCAAAGTATCTTTATAGCTATTTTCTTAAACCAGGATGCTATCAAGTTTCACTTATTGCAGTTTGTTGTTATAACTCTTTATGCCTGGAACAGTCTTCCAACCTTTTTTTTTTTTTTAATGACATTGACATTTTGAAGAGTCTTGTAGAATGTTCCACATTCTGGATTCGTCTGACTGTTTCCTTATAAACTCTTTAACTTGTTCCTTTATCTCCTGCATTCTATGAAAACTTGTATTTAAATATTCCATTCTATTCAGATTATACATTTAGAGCAAGAATACTTCGCAGGTGTCGTTATATTCATGTTGCGTCTCATTACAAGTCATAGAATATCAGATTGCCCGACTTTTAGTGAGGATCACTTTGAGCATTTAGTGAAGTTGGTGACCACAAAAAAATTCCTGATTGTGAAAGTGTATTTCTCCCTTTATAATAAGGGAATAATCTAAGTAATATAGTAATGTAAGTAATATATCCTATTCCCAGCAACTTTTCTTCCATGGTCTTTTACATCCAGTATGGCACCTGACTCCAGTACTCTTGCCTGGAGAATCCCAGGGACGGGGGAGCCTGGTGGGCTGCCGTCTATGGGGTCACACAGAGTTGGACACGACTGAAGCGACTTAGCAGCAGCAGCAGCAGCAGTGATCTTTGCCTGAATTAGTTATTTAGTTTGGTGTTTCAAAATGATGATTTTCTAATTTCATCATTCCTTCTGCATGTATTAACTGGCATTCTTTACTGTGAAGAACTTCCTCCCCACTGCCTTCTCTCTTCCTTTCTTCTCTCTTTCCATTTTTATTTTACCTCATTGTAAACTCATATATTGAATTTTGTATGTCTGTGATTCATTATAAACTTATGGATTTATTTTTTGAATTCAATAAGATATAATCACTATTATTTTTCTTTTTGAAAAAATTGAGGTATAGTTGATTTACAATATTATGTTTCAGGTGTACAACATAGTGATTCACTATTTTGAAAGGTTGTACACCATTTATAGTTATCGTAAAATATTGACTTTCTTCCCTGTGCTGTACAATATATCCTTATAATTCATTTATTTTATACATAATAGTGTGTACTTCCTACACCCTCACATCTATTCTCCTCCCACTTTTCCTCTCCTCACTGATAACCACTAGTTTGAGTCCATTTCTTTTTTTGTTACATTCACTGCTGCTACTGCTGCTGCTAAGTCGCTTCGTCGTGTCCGACTCTATGCGACCCCATAGACAGCAGCCCACCAGGCTCCCCCGTCCCTGGGATTCTCCAGGCAAGAACACTGGAGTGGGTTGCCATTGCCTTTTCCAATGCAGGAAAGTGAAAAGTGAGAGTGAAGTCGCTCAGTCGTATCCAACTCTTAGTGACCCCATGGACTGCAGCCCACCAGGCTCCTCAGTCCATGGGATTTTCCAGGCAAGAGTACTGGAGTGGGTGGGTTGCCACTGCCTTCTCCAAAGGCTTATATATTGACTAGTGTGTTTTAATTTTTAGACTCCATATATAAGTGATACTATACATATTTGTCTTTCTCTGTTCGACTTATTCACTAAGCACACTACCCTCCAAGTTCATTTATGTTACTGCAAATTGCAAAATTTCATTTTTTCTGGCTGAGCAGTATTCCAGTGTGTGTGTCTGTGTCTGTGTCTGTGTCTGTGTGTGAGACATCTCTATCCATTCATGGATACTCACATTGCTTCCATATCTTGGCTGTTATAAACAATACTGCTGTGAACACTGGGGTGAATATATCTCTTTGAGTTAAGGTTTTTATTTTCAGATATATACCCAGGAGTGGAATTGCTGGATATGTTAGTTCTATTTTTAGTTTTTTTTGAAAACCTCCATGCTACTTTCCGCAGTGATGCATTAATTTATATTCCCACCAACAGTGTACAGGGGTTTCCCTTTCTCCATATTGTCCCTGACATTGGACGATAGCCATTCTTTCTGATGATAGCCATTCTGAGAGAGGCAAGGTGATAGCTCACTGTGGTTTTGATTTGCGTTTCTCTGATGATTAATGATGTGGAGCATCTTTTCATGGGCCTGTTGGCCACTTGAGTGTCTTCTTTGGAAAAGTGTCTATTCATATCTTCTGTCTTTTTTAAAAAATATATTTTGTATCTAATATAGCTTTGTGGGATGATATAATAAAACTTTTGAAAGATTGCATAACTCAGCGGTCTCATAAATCAGTGTTTAAAATAGCATTTGTTAAATAGGGTGTTTATGGTTCTTTCTTTGCTATAAGTTATTTCACCTCTTAGTCAAATGGCTGTGATTTAAAACAGTACAGTTTATTTGAAAGACCTTGGGATCAATTTAATATTTAAGTATTTGTTAAGTATGGAATTTACTCATGCTATACTTTTGGTTCTAGGTCGATGTGAAAGTGGATCCTAAGGACTTGCGAATAGATACATTCCGAGCCAAAGGCGCAGGAGGGCAGCATGTTAATACGACTGATAGTGCTGTCAGACTTGTCCACATCCCCACAGGTAAGCTAGTCCTTTTGCCTTTGTACTTTTAACTCTTTTTTTCACATCTTATAAAACCGTCCAGCATTTGGAAAGAGTTTTATGTTAGTGTTGATGACACTGGAGGGACTTCCCTGGTGGTCCAGTGGCTTAGACTCCACACTCCCATTGCAGAGGGCCCGAGTTCAATCCCTAGTCAGGGAACTAGATCCCGCATGCCACAACTAAGATGCTGCAT
Source organism: Aepyceros melampus (assembly GCA_006408695.1). Taxonomy (NCBI): domain Eukaryota; kingdom Metazoa; phylum Chordata; class Mammalia; order Artiodactyla; family Bovidae; genus Aepyceros; species Aepyceros melampus. The sequence continues at coordinate 311,750 of SJXQ01006244.1, read as the reverse complement.
GCCACAATGAAAGATCCCTCGTGCTGCAAGTAAGACCCAGAGCTGCCAGGTAAATACCTAAATAAATAAATACATAAAAGATTTTCTAAAAAAAAAAAAAAGGTGACACTGGGTCACGGGTTCAAAGTCCCCAGTGTGTTCATATTCCCTTCTGTTGGGACAAAGTCCCTCCTTGGCTGTGTATATACATTTAAGAGTGAGGTTCTAAACACTCTCAGTGCATGGACGCCACTTATCCAGTAATAAGTTTCAACAGTCGGGGAGTGAATCAGCCTTTTTATTAGGGCCCCTGAAATGTCAGCATTTGTAGAACTTTTTTTCCTGGGTAGTTTTCTCCTAAGAAGGCTCGCCCAGGACACACCTGACAGTAAAGTCAAGGTCTGTCCGTTCAATAAGCAAACTTTCACTTAATCCTCCTTTTCAGTCTTGTGCCTCACGCTTGCCTTCCTTTGTACCTTTGAAGACTCAAGTCTGGAAGTTTCCTTATTTCATTCTCTAAAGACTGTACCTCCTGCCTCCTACAGACGAGGGAGGGGACTTGAAAATGTAGTTGTTATATAGACTTTCCATGTCTAGTCCCCAAACGGTCAGCCCTAGTCTCTGGGGGTCCTCATTATAGCGCTTCATAAAAAGTCTTAAAGATCTATACATATATGTTAAAATATAAAGAAATACATGGAAACAGTTATTTTAAAATTTTAGGTAGTGGTTACTTCTGGGAGGCATGACATAGCTTCTGGCTTGGAAGGGGGCAAATGGGAGGTTTAAAGGGCATTTAGAAATATTCTTTGTGGCTCAGCTGGTAAAGAATCCACCTACAGTGTGGGAGACCTGGGTTTGGCCCCTGGGTGGGAAGATCCCCTGGAGAAGGGAAAGGCTACCCACTCCAGTATTCTGGCCTGGAGAATTCCATGGACTGTATAGTCCATGGCGTCGCAAAGAGTCAGACACGACTGAGGGACTTGACTTTCAGCAATATTCTATTTAAGCTGCGTGGTACATATATATTCTTTTACATTGTGTATATTTTTCCCTATGTGGAGTATACAGTTGACCCTTAAACAACATGGGTTTCAACTGCATTTTGTTGTTGTTTAGTCAAAACCCCATGGACTGCAGCCCACCTGGCTTCCCTGTCCTTCGCTATCTCCCAGAGTTTGCTCAAACTCATGTCCATTGAGTCAGTGATGCCATCCAACCATCTCATCCTCTGTCGTCCCCTTCTCCTCCTGCCTTCAATCCTTCCCAGCATCAGGATTTTTTCCAGTGAGTCAGCTTTTCCCATCAGGTGGCCAAAGTACTGGAGCTTCAGCTTCAACAACAGTCCTTCCATTGAATATTCAGGACTGATTTCCTTTAGGATAGACTGCTTTGATCTCCTTGCAGTCCAAGGGACTCTCACGAGTCTTTTTCAACACCACAGTTCAAAAGCATCAGTTCTTTGGTGCTCAGTCTTTTTTGTCCAACTCTCACATCTGTATATGACTACTGGAAAAACCATAATCTTTGACTCTACAGACCTTGGTTGGTAAAGTGATGTCTCTGCTTTTAAATACACTGTCTAGGTTTGTCATAGCTTTCCTTCTAAGGAGCAAGAGTCTTTTAATTTCATGGCTATAGTTACTGTGCAGGGATTTTGGAGCCCAAGAAAATAAAGTCTGTCACTGTTTCCAGTTTTTCCCCTTCTATTTGCCATGAAATGATGGTGTTGGATGCCATGATCTTAGTTTTTTGAATGCTGAGTTTCAAGCCAGCTTTTTCACTCTCCTCTTTTACCCTCATCAAGAGGCTCTTTATTTCCTCTTTACTTTCTGCCATAAGGATGGTGTCATATGCATATCTGAGGTTGTTGATATTTCTCCCAGAAATTTTGATTCCAGCTTGTGATTCATCCAGTCCAGCATTTCACATGATGCACTCCACATAGAAGTTAAATAAGCAGGGTGACAATATACAGCCTTGACATACTCCTTTCCCAATCTCGAACCAGTCCATTTTTCCGTGTCCGGTTCTAACTGTTGCTTCTTGGCCTGCATACAGGTGGAATTCCCTTACTTTCCCTATGATCCAGGGAATGTTGGCAATTTGATCTCTGGTTCCTCTGCCTTTTCTAAAACCAGCTTGAACATCTGGAAGTTCACAGTTCTCATATTACTGAAGCCTGGCTTGGAGAATTTTGAGCATTACTTTACTAGCCTGTGAGATGAGTGCAATTGTGCAGTAGTGTGAGCATTCTTTGGCATTGCCCTTCTTTGGGATTAGAATGAAAACTGACCTTTTCCAGTCCTGTGGCCACTGCTGAGTTTTCCAAATGTACTGGCATATTGAGTGTAGCACTTTATTTTTTAATTTTTTTTTTGAGTGTAGCACTTTAACAGCATCATCTTTTAGGATTTGAACTAGTTCAGCTGGAATTCCATCTCCTCCACTAGCTTTTTCATAGTAATGTTTCCTAAGGCTCAATTGACTTCACACTCCAGGATGTCTGATTCTAGGTGAGTGACTGTACCATCATGGTTTTCCAGGTCATTAAAGCCTTTTTTATATAGTTCTATGTGTTTTTGCCACTTTTTCTAATCTCTTCTGCTGGTTTTAGGTCCACCTTTTCTGTCCTTTGTTGTGAAGATCCTTGCATGAAAGGTTCCCTTGATATCTCCAATTTTCTTGAAGAATTCTCCTAGTGTTCCCCATTCTATTGTTTTCCTGTGTTTCTTTGCGTTGTTTACTTAAGAAGGCTTTTATCTCTCCTTGGTATTCTCTGGAACTCTGCATTCAGTTGGTTGTATCTTTCCCTTTCTCCCTTGCTTTTCACTTCTATTCTTTTCTCAGCTATTTGTAAAGCCTCCTCAGACAACTACTTTGCCTTCTTGTATTTCTTTTTCTGGTATTTCTCACTTCTTTGGGAAGTGGTTTTGATCACCACTTCCTGCAGAATGTTATGAACCTCCATCCATAGTTCTTCAGGCACTCTGTCTGCCAGATCTAATCCCTTGAATGTATTGGTCACTTCTATGTATAATCATAAAAGATTTGACTTAGGTCATATCTGAATGGCCTAGTGGTTTTCTCTACTTTCTTCAATTTAAGTCTGAATTTTGCAATCAGGAGCTCATGATCTGAGTCACAGTCAGCTCCAGTCCTTGTTTTTGCTGACTGTATAGGGCTTCTCTATCTTCAGCTGCAAAGAATATAATCGATCTGATTTTGGTATTGACCATCGGGTGATGTCCATGTGTAGAGTTGTCTCTTGTGTTGTTGGAAGAGGGTGTTTGTTATGACTAGTGTGTTCTCTTGACAAAGCTCTGTTAGCGTTGATCCTGCTTTATTGTGTATTCCTCCAAGGCCAAATTTTCTATATTCTAGGTATCTCTTGACTGCCTACTTTGCATTCCAGTCCCCTATGATACAAAAGACTTTTTTGATGTTGTTCTATAAAGTCTTCTTGGTCTTCATAGAACCGTTCAACTTCAGCTTCTTATTTAGAGGTTGGGGGTTTAGACTTGGATTACTGTGATGCTGAATGATTTGCCTTGGAAACCAACCGAAACCGTTCTGTCATTTCAAGATTACACCCAAGTACTCCATTTCAGAAGTTTTGCTGACTATAAGGGCGACTTCATTTCTTTTAAGGGATTCTTGCCCATAGTAGTAGTTATAATGGTCATCTGAATTAAATTTGCACATTCCCATCCATTTTAGTTCACTGATTCCTAAGATGTTGACGTCCACTCTTGCCATTTCCTGCTTGGCCATGTCCAATTTACCTTGATTCATGGACCTAACATTCCAGGTTCCTATGCAATATTGTTCTTTACTTTCAGCACCGGACACATTCACAACTGAGCATCGTTTCCCCTTTGGTTCAGTCTCTTCATTCTTTCTGGAGCTTATTAGTAATTGCCCTCTGCTCTCCCCCAGTAGCATACTGGGGGGCTCATCTTCTGGTGTCGTATCCTTTTGCCAAGAATACTGGAGTGTTGCCATTCCCTCCTCCAGTGGACCGCATTTTGTTAGAACGACCTGGGTCTATGTAAATGCAGATTTTTTTCCCAATAAATGTGTATTTGTATTATAAGGTGAAACACCTTATTTAGATATCAGAATCTAAAGAGCCATCTACAGCAATTACCATCATAACTCATGTATAGTTTCTGGTGTGTACTTCATTTAAAATGTTTTTCATTCTTTTCCTGACTAACCTTTCCCCCTTTAAAACATTCCTCAGTTCTATCTTCTTTATCAGTTTTATTGTGATGTAATAGACACCTCGAGGTTTCCCAGGTGGCTCAGTGGTAAAGAATCTGCCAGCAATGCGGGAGGTACCTGTTTAATCCCTGAGTCAGGAAGATCTCTTGGAGTAGGAAGTGGCAACCTGCTCCAGCATTCTTGCCTGGGAAATCCCATGGATGGAGGAGCTGGGCGGGCTGCAGTCTGTGGCGTCACACAAAGAATCAGACGCATCTGAGCAACTGAGCACGTGCGCACGCACTCTACCTCTGATCCCTGTTATTTTTCAGGACTTGTAGTGGAATGCCAGCAAGAACGATCACAGATAAAAAACAAAGAAATAGCTCTGCGTGTGTTGAGAGCTAGACTCTACCAGCAGATTATTGAAAAGACAAGTGTCAGCAACGAAGTGCAAGAAAACTGCAGGTAAGATTTATTGAGTGAGATAACTTAATGGCTCTGTACAGAATGCCATCATCTTGTATAGGAAAATGGAGTAAATATTCTTAATCTAATGGAAGTACCTTGGAGCACTGGAAAACATGTTCATTTGTAAAGGCAGTAATTTAATACTGGTTGGTTATGGCTAAACTCAGACATGCCAGTTTGCAAATAAGGAGAGGAGATACATATATAAACTAAAAATTATTTCCCAGTTGTGTTCTGTGTTTATATCATAGTTATCTTTAAGAGGAAATCAGTGTAAAGGACAATCCTCTAGAAATTAAGAGACTTTTCAGGTTTTTAATTTAAAACCTTGCTTTTATTATAATTTTATGTGGAATCAAAAATATATGGCATGCAAAAAACTGGTAATAGTGATTTCTTCTGATGTGTCTGGGAACAAAGAATAGAAAAGCGCTTTATTTTTTGTTTATACTCTTTTCTACTTTTAAAATTTTGTACTATGTACATTTATATTATTATTTATACAAAAATATACATAGATAAGTTTTAAGCAAAATGAATAAATGTCATTGTTTTAAGTAAAGCAAGTGTTGTATGATTTTAACTTCTGAAAAAATAAAGTTTGTCTTTGAGAGAAACTGGAAGAGACAGTGGAACCCAGAAATAACTGTGTTTCTGTGTTATTTGCAGGTAGTTATACTTCAGTAAATATGGGAGATTTTATGGCCTGTTAGGATAATGAAATTGTTTAAAACTAAACATCAATTATTCTTTTCATGTAGATGTCCTAGTCTTTCACACTTTTCCCCTTTTCATTTATTTGCCTTACTAACTTGCAGATAGTAAAAGTGACAGGATAAATAATATATCAATCTTGAACACTATCAGCTCTGCCACATTTAATGAAAGACATTAGGGTTTTTTCAGTTCAGTCGCTCAGTCGTGTCCGACTCTTTGTGACCCCATGAATCGCAGCACCCCAGGCCTCCCTGTCCATCACCATCTCCTGGAGTTCACTCAAACTCAGGTCCATTGTGTCGGTGATGCCATCCAGCCATCTCATCCTCTGTCATCCCCTTCTCCTCCTGCCCCCAATCCCTCCCAGCATCAGAGTCTTTTCCAGTGAGTCAACTCTTCACATGAGGTGGCCAAAGTACTGGAGTTTCAGCTTTAGCATCAGTCCTTCCAAAGAACAACCAGGACTGATCTTCTTTAGAATGGACTGGTTGGACCTCCTTGCAGTCCAAGGGACTCTCAAGAGTCTTCTCCAACACTACAGTTCAAAAGCATCAGTTCTTCGGCACTCAGCTTTCTTCACAGTCCAACTCTGCCGGGGTCCTGCCCCGGCTTGGATCCAGGGTATCCGAAATGTGACAGCGTCAGCGAAGAGAATGATTTAGAGAGAGAAAGATAAAGAAAGAATGTTGTAGATAAGAAAATAGAGGAGAGAAAGAGGCTGATATTCCTTGGTTTACATAGAAAGCCAATGTCGGTGATGCCATCCAGCCATCTCATCCTCTGTCATCCCCTTCTCCTCCTGCCCCCAATCCCTCCCAGCATCAGAGTCTTTTCCAGTGAGTCAACTCTTCACATGAGGTGGCCAAAGTACTGGAGTTTCAGCTTTAGCATCAGTCCTTCCAAAGAACAACCAGGACTGATCTTCTTTAGAATGGACTGGTTGGACCTCCTTGCAGTCCAAGGGACTCTCAAGAGTCTTCTCCAACACTACAGTTCAAAAGCATCAGTTCTTCGGCACTCAGCTTTCTTCACAGTCCAACTCTGCCGGGGTCCTGCCCCGGCTTGGATCCAGGGTATCCGAAATGTGACAGCGTCAGCGAAGAGAATGATTTAGAGAGAGAAAGATAAAGAAAGAATGTTGTAGATAAGAAAATAGAGGAGAGAAAGAGGCTGATATTCCTTGGTTTACATAGAAAGCCAATAAAACCCTGGGACAAGGAGTTTGCCCCGTTCACGGAGGCCACAGGTGCCCTTCCGATCTCCCGAGGGAGTGAAGACGCAGAACGTCTTCCCGTTCAGGTCTTAGAAACCTGGGCAGATAAGTGAATGCAGGGAGCCTCTATGTTCCAAGGGATCAGCCTGAAAAAGAAAAAAAAGACATGGGGTGACCAAGCTTCTTCTGTGAGTGAGGCCCCTTGTTTTTATTTTCAAAAAGGACTTTTATACCTCAACTTGTACATAGAGGGAAATGAAAGATGCAAGGTCACACAGAGTCAGCCCAAACATTCCAGCAGTTTTGCCCTTAGCGAAACCAGGACTTTTTCTGCAAACCTTTCCCACAAATGATGTTCTGTACATTATCTTCTGGCCTTGGAGGCCTGTGAACATTTTATGACCCTCTTTTGATAAAGGCTGCTCAACCAGAAAACTTATTTTTTCTCAAAGGGTTTTTTCTTCATATTTCTAATCTATGTGAGCCTCAGAAAATGCCAATAAGACTTACTTTTCTCACAGAGCAAAGGTGCAGTGAGTTACTAGAAAGAACCAATTAGCTCAAAAGTCTGATGTGGTTAATTTCAAGGCTACACTTGTTTTTCTTACATTTCAACTATGTTAACTAATGCACTCCCAGGTGCACAGTGGATAAGAAATATGGGAACTTAGCAACAAGCTTTGGCCCAATAATGAAATCCTACAGCAGCACTACTCTAATGACTTTTAACTCTTTGAAAGGCTCTATGTTTTAGGCTTCCCGTGCTTCTCACAGTTAGGAGGCTGTGAACAATCACATGTGTAGCTGCAAGAGTCCGGATAAACCTGTCAAGCAAGCTAGAATGCTAACAGAGGGGGTTTCATTTGAAAATATCCCTCTCATGTCCAGGAGACTTATTAGCTAGAGCCCTAAGCTGATTTTCTCCAGAGAAAGGTGGTCGGGGATAGGCCCTGTTAATGTCAGGGGAGTTGGTGAAAGGGACAAAATGGTAGGATAGACAGATTCTGGTTTGGGGGTAGATGTTTGAGCTGGTCTAGGGAGCCCCCTCAAGTACTGAAGCCTTGCTTAACAGTTTCTTCCACATGACCTTGTCATGGGTGGGATGGCCTGTGCTGGCTCCCGGCACGACTCTCACATCCATACATGACCACTGGGAAAACCATAGCCTGGACTAGACGGACCTTTGTTGTCAAAGTAATGTCTCTGCTTTTTAATATGCTCTCTAGGTTGATCTTAATTTTCCTTCCAAGGAGTAAGCGTCTTTTGATTTCATGGCTGCAATCACCATCTGCAGTGATTTTGGAATCCCAAAAAATAAAGTCTGACACTGTTTCCACTGTTTGCCCATCTATTTCCCATGAAGTGATGGGACCAGGTGCCATGATCTTAGTTTTCTGAATGTTGAGCTTCAAGCCAGCTTTTTCACTCTCCTCTTTCACTTTCATCAAGAGGCTTTTTAGTTCCTCTTCACCTTCTGCCATAAGGGTGGTGTCATCTGCATATCAGGGTTTTTTTTAAAAAATATTTATTTATTTATTTGGCAGCACTAGTTCTTATCTGCAGTATGTGGGAACTATTTCTCTGACCAAGGATTGAACCTGAGCCCCCTGAGCTGAGAGCAGAATCTTAGCTATTAGACCACCAGGAAAGTCCCAGACATTGGGTTTTAATTGCCATTTGACATTTTGGCATCACACAGTAATTTTCAGAGTAAGTATTGGCATTTGGCCTGTCTTGCAGATTTGGGGGGTTGTATCTACTTCAGTAATTTGGTTTGAAAGGCCAGAAAAGATCTTGCCTCCCTTTGTCCATCTGTGTGAAGTTTTTTAGTAGATATTTCTAATGCTTAGGAGTTTTTCTTCTGCCAGTATATATTGGAGCTTTTCTATGGGAGGCATTGTGCCAAGTTCTTATCCCTGGCTCCACTTGGCACCTGAAGAGCTTTGCAGATGCTGAGATTCTGATATAACTGATCTGAGTGGGATCCTAGGCACTAATACGATACTTTGGGATAGTTGTTTTCAGACCTGGCTGGTTGCAAAATGGATGGCTTGGGGAATGTTTTAAGAATCAGTTCAGTTCAGTCGCTCAGTCGTTCCGACTCTTTGCGACCCCATGAATCCCAGCACGCCTGGCCTCCCTGTCCATCACCAACTCCCGGAGTTCACTCAGACTCACGCCCATCGAGTCAGTGATGCCATCCAGCCATCTCATCCTCTGTCGTCCCCTTCTTCTCCTGCCCCCAATCCCTCCCAGCATCAGAGTCTTTTGCAATGAGTCAACTCTTTGCATGAGGTGGCCAAAGTACTGGAGTTTCAGCTTCAGCATCATTCCCTCCAAAGAAATCCCAGGACTGATTTCCTTTAGAAGGAACTGGTTGGATCTCCTTGCAGTCCAAGGGACTCTCAAGAGTCTTCTCCAACACCACAGTTCAAAAGCATCAATTCTTTTGCCCATTTTCTATTGGGTTTCCTTATTATTGAATTGTAGAGTGCTTTATATGTTCTGTATACAAGTCCTTTATCAGATATATGGCTTGCAATCATTTTATCCCTTTTAATTTTTTAAATGGTTTCTTTTTATAAGTAAAAGCTTATAGTTTTTTTAAATATAAATTTATTTAATTTAATTGGCGGAAGCTTTTAGTTTTGATGAAGTCCAGTGAACATGTTTTTCTTTTATGGATCATGATTTTGGTGTCATGTCTAATATTTACCTAACCCAAAGTCACAGAGATTTTCTCCTATGTTTTCTTCCAGAAATTTTATAGATTTAGGATGTACCTTTAGATCTATGATTCAGTTTGAGCTATGTATGGTATGTATGGCGGCTTCCCAGGTGACATTAGTGGTAAAGAACCCGGCTGCAAAGGCAGGAGACATAAGGGACCTGGCTTTGATTCCTGGGTTGGGGAGAGGCCCTTGAGGAGGGCATGGCAGCCTACTCAGTATTCTTGCCTGGAGAACCCCCCGTTAACAGAGGAGCCCAGCAGGCTACAGTACATAGGAGTGGCATATGAATAGACAGTTGTTACAGTACCATTTTTTGAAAAGACTAAGGTTTCCCCTGTTGAACTGACACTTTTGTCAAAATCAATTGACTATAAATATGAGGGTTTATTTGTGTATATTCCTTTGATCCATATATTGCTCTTTACCCCACTAGCACAGCATCTTGATTGTTGCACCTGTATTGTAAGTTTTGTATAAGTCCTCCAATGTTGTGCTTCTTCTGCAGTCTTTTTTGTTGAAGTATAATTGATTCACAATGATTCAGATGTATAGAAAACTGAAAATGTATATATATATGTGTGTGTGTATGTGATATTCTTTTAAAGATTCTTTTCCATTATAGGTTATTACAAGGTATTGCATATAGTTATCTGTGCTATATAGTAGGTCCTTGTCTATTTTGTATTTGGTAGTATGTATCCGTTAATCCCAAATTCCCAATTTATCCCTCCCCTCCTTTCCCTTTGGTAACCAAAACTTTGTTTCCTATGTCTGTGAATCTATTTTTGTTTTGTTGTTGTTGTTCAGTTGCTAAGTCGTAACTCTTACGTATACATAAATATATACTGGGCTTCCCTGGTAGGTCAGCTGGTAAAGAATCTACCTGCAATGTGGGAGACTTGGGTTTGATCCCTGGGTTGGGAAGATTCCCTGGAGAAGGGAATAGCTACCCACTTCAATACTATGGCCTGGATAATTCCAGGGACTGTATAGTCCATGGGGTTGCAAAGAATTGGATATGTATGAGTGACTTTCATGAAATATATATAATATTTATGTGTAAATAGTATATAAATATTTATACTTCTGTTTTGTAAATAAGTTCATTTGCATAATTTTTAGAGTCTATCTATAAATGATATCATGTCACATTTATCTTTGTCTGACTTATCATACTTAGTATGATAATCTCTAGGTCCATCCATGTTGCTACAAATGACAAGATTTCATTCTTTTTTGTGGCTAATACTCCATTGTGTGAATGTATGCATATATATATTTACTGCATCTTCTTTATCCATTCATCTGTTGGTGGGCATTTAGGTTACCATGTGTCTTAGTTATGATAAACAGCGCTGCTATGAACATCATGGGGGAATGTATTTTTTGAATTAGAGTTTTCATCTTTTCTGAGTATATATCCAGGAATGAGATTGCTGGATCATATGGTAACTCTATTTTTAGATTTTTAAGAAATCTTTTCACTATTCTACATAATGGCTGTACCAATTTTCATTCCCACCAATAGTGTAGAAGGGTCCCCTTTTCTCCACACCCTCTCCAATATTTATTATTAGACTTTTTGATGAGATGGCCATTCTGACTGGTATGAGGTGGTACCTCACTAGAGTTTTGATTTGCATTTCTCTAATAATTAGTATGCAGTTTTTTTGTTATCTTAAGTCCTTTGAATTTTCATATAAATATTTATAAAGTTTAGAATCAGCTTGTGTCCTGTGACTTTATCAGGTCACACGTCTACACATTTTTGGTAGATGTACTAGGTTATTATGTACCAGCTTATTAGGTCTAGCACATTTTTGGTAGATTTTATACAATTTTATATCTATGAGATTATATCATCTGCACGTAAATACAGTTTTGCTTCTTCCATTTAATCGATAGACCCTTATATATTTTTATGCACTGGCTAGAACCTTCAGTGCAGTGTGGACTATAAATGATCAGAACAGTCATTCTTGCCTTATTCACAGTCTTAAGGGGAAAGCATTCAGTGTTTTACCATTAAATATGATGTTAACAAAGGTTTTTCATAGATGCCCTTTATCAGGTGGAGAAAGTTCACTTTTATTTCTGGTTTGTTGATTTTTTTAAATATCATAAATAAATATTAAAATTTACTGAATGTTTCCCTACATCTGTTGATATAATCATGTGAGTTTGTCTTTTATTCCTTTAATATGGTATATTATATTTATTGAATTTTGAATATTAAGCCAATCTTGTATTCTTGAATTAAAACCCATCTGGTCATGTTTTTTTTTTTACTGTTACTAGATTTGATTTGCTATTTTTTGTTAAGAGTTTTGCATCTATATTCATGAGGGATATTGATTTATAGTTTCCTTTTCACGTTACTTCCTTGGCTCCTTCAATATCAGGCTAATACTGAGCTATCAAAATGAGTTTGAGAGTGTTCCCTCTTCTTTTTTTCTGAAAGAATTTGCGTAGGATTGGTACTTTTTCTTCATTAAATTTTTCTTAGAAGTCAGCATCAGCATCCCACAAATGCTGATTCTTTGTGGGAAGATTTTAAACTATTAATTCAGTGTTCTTAGTTGATACACGTCTATTCATATTTTCTATTTTTTCTCGAGTCAATTTTGATAATTCATACATGTGTGTGTTTTAGGAATATGTCCAGGTCATCTAGATTGTCTATTTTGTTGGAATACATAGTCCTGCTTGAATTAGGCTGTAACAGTTTTTCATTGACTTTAATCGCAAGGACATGATAGTACTAAGAAATGCCATAAGGAATCTCTGTATTCTGATAGTATTCTTTCTCACTTTCATTGTGTAGCAGCAGTCCACTTTCCTACTGGTAACCTGAATCAATCACCTTTACCATCTGTGGACTTACAGAATACCTTATCCACCTTTCTTTGCCTGTTGATTCAGTTATGAGGAGACCAACATAGCTGGGTGGCAGTCTTAACTTCCAGTTCAGTAGAATCCCTTTCTGTGTCTCCTGGTAGATGCATTTCCTCCACCTTGAAACCAAGGCTTCTAGAACCAGGAGAGAATTAGGTTGTGGGGTCAGGAAGCAAAACCTTTGCTGGTGGATCACTAGCAATAATAGTAAATTGGTGCTATTGCCACTGTTTGAGTCCTGGACCTTGAATCCCAGATATGGGAGAAATTGTACCATGTACTGGATGCTGATTTAAGCTGGAAAACCTTGCCCCAGTCACTTATCTGGTGCTGTGATCAAGCTTTAAAAGGCCAAGCCAGCTGCTTCATGATGGTGGGGAACATGGTAAGACTGATTAATTCCATAAGCATGGGTTCATTGTTGTAGTTCATTTGCTGGTCAGAAACAGTGCTGTGTGGCATACCATGATGGTGGATGAGGTATTCTATAAGCCCGCAGATGGTAGTTCAGGCAGAAGCATTGTGGGCAGGGACTGCAAATCCCACTCTAGAGTGTCTATTTCAGTAAAATAAAAATACTGTCACTTCCGTAATGGATCCAGTATAATAAACCTGCCACCAGATAGCTGGCTGACCACCCGGGAATGGTACCATATCTGGGACTCTGTTTTGATCTCCACTGCTGACAGTTTGGGCACTTAGCAGTAGCTGAAGCCAGGTTTTTTTCCATGGTGAACAGAGTCTGTGTTGCCCAGTCCATGTATAACTTCCATTTCTGTGGCACAGTCGGTTAGCGTGTTCTGTTGTCTACCAAAAGGTTGGTGGTTCAAGCCCACCCAGGGATGCCTTGCTCTTGCCTTTTGGGCTTCCCAGGTGGCTCAGTGGTAAAGAATCTGCCCACAATGCAGGAACTTGGCTTCAATCCCTGGGTTGGGAAGAGCCTCTGAAGAAGGAAATGGCAACTCATTCGAGTGTTCTTGCCTGGAAAATCCCATGGACAGAGGAGTTTGGCAGGCTACAGGCCATGGGATCCCAAAGAATCAGACACAACTGAGCAACTGAACATGCTGCCACCATAGCCACGTTGTTCATGAGCTTACTGGCTGGGGAAAAAGGCTGATTGGGTGTCTACAAAATGGGTCATCCTAGCGATTTCATGATTAAAGTCTTCTTCCACTAAGGTTACTCTTTAGTAACTGTTGTTGCTTTGTTTAGATGCTGTTGTGTCCAGCTCTTTCGCAACCTCTTGGACTGTAGCCCACCAGGCTCCTCTGTCCATGGGATTCTCCAGGCAAGAATACTGGAGTGGGTTGCCATTTCCTTCTCCAGGGGATCGTCCTGATCCAGGGATTGAACCTGGGTCTCCTGCTTGGCAGGCCGATTCTTTACCACTGAGCCACCTGGGAAGCCCTTGGTGAATATTAACATGGAACATAAAGATCTTCTTGTATTTCACAGTGTCTTGCAAGGCAACTACATGAGGGGAGGTCATTATAGTTTCCTCAGGCAATGCAGGACTAATATCCTCAGACAGGGGTGGAAGGGCTGCTTCTACTGGCAAAGAGGAGACCCTATTTTACTGGACAGGAGGGAATTACAACCCTGTCATTTGAGGACTCAGTCTTGTCCCAGGGTTTAGTTTCTTAAGGAATGAGGGAGGCCTAGTTCGTTTCTAATTAGCACCTGTTTGTCCATTCTCATTTTCCTCTGAGGGACAAACCTGGGCTATTGGAATCTTTAGTGAATCTGTAACCACTTAGGCATTCCTCTCTGAAGTCTCGGTATCTCCTTTCCAGTTCCAGGAATCTCTGTTTCCTACCCTGTGCTGTGCTGTGCTTAGTGGCTCAGCTGTGCCCAACTCTTTGTGACTCCATGGATTGTAGCCCATCAGGCTCCTCTGTCCATGGGATTCTCCAGGTAAGAATACTGGAAGGGTTTCCATGCCCTCCTCCAGGGGATCTTCCCAACCCAGGGATCAAACCCAGGTCTCCCACATTGCAAGCGGATTGTTTACTATCTGAGCCACCAGGGGAAGCCTGAGAATACTGGAGGGGGTAGCCTATTCCTTCTCCAGGGGAACATCCTGACCCAGAAATGAAGCCAGGGTCTTCTGTATTGCAGGTGGATTCTTAACCAGCTGAGCTACCAGGGAAGCCCATTTCCTACCTTACTGCCCATCAAAGAAACTCTTTCTGCCCCAACCTCTAGAAGAAGAGAGATTTCTATTGCTCTGGAATTGATGTCTGCTTTCCAGTTTGCCGGAATCCCCTTTCAAGAAATGACAAAACTTGGTTTCCTGACTGAAGTGAGGGTAGGGGAAAATACAGGGACCATGAACACAGTTTAAAGTTTATTATATTACTCTGTTGTGAGGGCAAGATACCAATTGCTAAAGATGGAGAGAAAGGCTTCCTGACATTTCTAGAGAACTTTTAATTTCCCCATATGCGTAAGGCACAATAAATTTTCCCAACATCTGGACACTGTTCCTTCCTTTACATCCTCCACCCCTAGCCATGGAGATCATGTTTGGGAAGTTTGTTAGTGTTACCATCTGTGTGACTAGCTTCTGGTGATAAACCTTGTGTGTGAATTGTGGGGACGACTGACATTTAAAGTAAATAGCGATTGCTGTGGGAGGGCTGCATGGGCAGCATGCTGTCTGCTCTTCAGATGCTTGACTGCCTCCTTGAAGCCACTGCTGGCTGTGGATTCACCAATATTCTGCTGCAAGGGCGGCCCAGGTCTCTGGGGGAGCGTCTAGTGCCTCGTCTCTCTCAGCCAGGACCCGAGGCCCTCTGCCTTTCCCACTGGTGGCAAGCTGTGGCAGTGACCTAGCTGGGGTCCAGGTGTTGTCACACATCGCCTGGGGGCCATTCTGCATGCTGGAGTGCAGAGCTCAGGCCTGCTGGGTGCTCAAATCAAGCAAGCAAGCAACTCAGAGTTGTAGATACAAATATGGTGGGCACACAAGAAAGGAGGGCGGGGGACCCTGCAGCTGGGGAGGGTAGGGGCCAGGTGGGCATCAGGAAAGCTTTCAGTGGAGATGATGCTTGAATCTGAGGCTCTATTTACCCAGTCAAGAAGGTGCAGATATGCAGGTGAGACTACTCTAAGGCAGAAAGTGAAGAGGAACTAAAGAGCTTCTTAATGGATGAAAGAGGAGAGTGAAAAACCTGGCTTAAAACTCAGCATTCAAAAAACTAAGATCATGGCATCTGGTCCTATCACTTCATGGGAAATAGATGGGGAAAAAGTGGAAACAGTGACAGATATTTTCTTGGGCTCCAAAACCACTGTGGACAGTGACTGCAGCCATGAAATTAAGATGCTTGCTCCTTGGAAGAAAAGCTATGACAAACCTAGAAAGTGTATTGAAAATCAGAGACATCACTTTGCTAACAAATGTCCACATAGTCAAATCTGTGATTCTTCCAATACTTATGTACAGATGTGACAGCTGGGCCATAAAGAAGGCTGAGGGCCAAAGAATTGATGCTTGCAAACTGTGGTGCTGAAGAAGACTCTTGAGAATCCCTTGGACAGCAAGGAGATCAAACCAGTCAATCCTAAAGGAAGTCAACTCTGAATATTCATTGGAATATTGGATGCTGAAGCTGAAGCTCTAATACTCTGGCCACCTGATGAGAAGAGCTGACTCACTGGAAAAGACCCTGATGCTGGGAAAGATTGAGGGCAAGAGGAGACAGGGGCAACAGAGGATAAGATGGTTGGATGGCATTACTGACTCAATGGACATAAGTTTGAGCAAGCGCCAGTAGATAGTGAAGGACAGGGAAGCATGGAATGCTGTAGTCCATGGGGTTGCAAAGAGTCAGACATGACTTAGCAACTGAAAAAAGCCAAGAAGGTAGGGAGGGGGAGGGTCGAGGGAGAGAGAGACACCAATAAGAAGGAAACACTGAGGAATCAAGAGCACGATCAGTTAGTGGGAATTTCTGGGTTTTGTTTGTTCTTATTTTGTTTTATAAAACTTCTTTTGCTTACTTAAGTAATGCTTGTTTATTGTACAAAATGTATCATATATAGAAAAACAAAAAGTAGCTATAATCCCACTACCTTGTAATAAATACTTAAAAAATTCTGTGTGTATTCTGCTGTTTTTAAGGTGAGTGTACATTAGTGTTTAAGAATAAATATGTTTTTATGTGTGTGTATATATATACATATACATATATAAATGTATCAGTAAGTAACAAATTATATGTATACATACTAATACCTCTCCATCTTATGTCTATATATATCAAATATCCTACTTTACCAGCTTTAGGTATAAAATGAGATTACATTTCATTAATGTTTGAGATTAGAATGCCCACCAGCCCAGCCTCACAGGTAGTCTGTAATTTTCCTCTGGGGTTCTCAGGTAATAGTTTCTAGAAATATTAAAAACAAACAAACAAACAAACTACATATTTCTCAACCTGTCTTAATAGTACAGTTTCAGATCTTCCACTGGACATTCTAAAATTAAATAGGAAAAAGAAGTATGGGTAGGCTATTCATTCCAACTAGAATGAAAACACTTCTTGGGTCAGGAACCATGTCTTTCTTATCAGTTGGTATATGCCTAGTGCTTCAAATAACACTCACCACATGATAAATGTTCAATAACATTTCAATTCAATAAGCTGAATGAATGAAGTCAAACATCTGCTTGTTCATACAGTGAACATTTACTGAACATTTTTGATACAATGTGTTCTGTGCTGGGGAAGGAATCTTTCACCTAGGATGCTGCTACTGCTAAGTCACTTTAGTCGTGTCCGACTCTGTGCAACCCCAGAGACGGCAGCCCACCAGGCTCCCCCGTCTCTGGGATTCTCCAGGCAAGAACACTGGAGTGGGTTGCCATTTCCTTCTCCAATGCATGACAGTGAAAAGTGAAAGTGAAGTCGCTCAGTCGTGTCTGACCCTCAGTGACCCCATGAACTGCAGCCTTCCAGGCTCCTCCGTCCATGGGATTTTCCAGGCAGAGTACTGGAGTGGAGTGCCATTGCCTAAAGAAAAGCAGCTTTTAGAAGCAAACTAGGGAGGCAGTGAGTTTCTTAGCATAGGAGGTATTCAAGCAGACTACTGACCAAGGTTGCAAAAGTAATTCCTGCTTCAGGAGAAACGTTGGACTAAATGACCACTAATGACCCCTTTAAATGTAAAATTCAATGATTGAATAAGTGTTAGATAATAATTTATGAGTCATAACAACCAAAAAAATGTTAGACAGTCTCCAAAAGATATATGTATTTGCACATGAAAAGCAAATATTCTGATGGGAATCTAAATCTTTGTTGACAATATATGAGATTTCTCAAGAAGCCAGCAGGATGTTGCTCTTGAAAAGAGAGAAATCATTTTAAAATAATGGAATTTAGAGAAGTATTACATTTCAGGGTGTGTTTAAACATTTGCTCTTTAATCCATTTACCATATCCAAAACCCATATTTATGAACAAAATAGCCAAGAACTGAATCAGTTCAGTTCAGTCGCTCAGTTGTGTTCAGCTCTTTGAGACCCCATGGACTGCAGCCTTGAATAAGACAGCTAAAACAAGCTTTGGATGAATCTTTTTTTGAGAAAGCTTAAAGGTCTAGACTTTGGTCATTGTTTGGGAAATCTGATTTCAACACTTTAAGACAAAAATTTCAATGTTGGTCTTATAGATGTGGCAGTCAAAATTCATTCATTTATTCCTTCATTCAAGAAATAGCTGGGGGAAAAAAAAGAAATAGCTGGGAAGAAAAAGTAACTCATAGTAAACATCCACAAAGACACATACACAGAAGACACTGCAGGCTGAACAATATGAATGATTCCAAAAGGATAATGAGATAATCTATGATATGTTTTAATAACCTTTTTAAAAAGTTTATTACAAAAGCATAATCATCCATTAAATAAAAAATTTTTTAATGGAAATAGCAAAAAGATCACCCATAATCATTTAATAAATAACTATAGTTATTATTTTTTATTTCCTTTGAGTGTTTCTATGCATTAATTTTTATATGAGTGTAATATCACCATAAAAGTTATTTTGAACTTTAAAACACTAATCTTTGGATAAATTGGTGGAAATTTCTTAATTCATTGGAATGTTAACCTAATTCCCTAGAATTTTAATTTACATGTCCTGACTTTCATTTGTGGACCTTAAATATAAATCTTTGAATTAAAATTATAACAAATTTATATTTAAACAACAAAGTGGATTAGAAAAACTAGAATTAAACAAAACAAAAAACTAGAATTTTATCAATTTTGTGGCCAGATTGCAAAATTAGGTTACAGATTAGTAGCTGGATACCTAAATGGTCAGAACTGACTGTGCTGTGTACTCAGTCTCTCAGCTGTGTCTGACTCTCTGCAACCCCATGGACTGTAGCCTGCCAGGCTCCTCTGTCCTCGGAGATTTTCAAGGCAAGAATACTGGAGTGCATTGCCATGCTCTTCTCCAGGGGGTCTTCCCAGCCGAGGGATTGAGCCCAGGTCTCCCACGTTGCAGGTGGATCTTTACTGACTGAGCCACCAAGGACGCGACAGTTGTTGCCATTAGCTTTAAATAGCACACATTGTATGAACCATAAATTACTTGGCTACTCTTTGTTTAGTGACCATGTCCTCTGTTGGATTTTAGGCTCTGTGAGGCCAGGGCTATGTCTGTCTTGTCCACAGCAGTATCCCTGTGCTTGTTTATTTCCTGGTCAGGCTTGGTTCTAGTATAATTTGAGTAAGTCAATGAGTGGTTCATTTACTGGAAGCTTTGAGGATAGTTATCCATCCATCCATCCATCTGTGCATCCATCATCAAATGCCTTAGGGAGAACCTGCCATGTGTCAGGTACTTTGCTAAGCACCAGGGTGTTGCAGCAAGCACTGCCTGGTGGAAAGGAGTAAAGACCTTCACTTTGGGCCCTCAGACACCACTTCTGTGGCTCTCTTGCTCGATGGTCTACTATGGAAGCTGTTTCTTTGTATCAGGGCACTGTTCCTCTAAAATTACATATATGCTGGGAGGTGGGCTGTCAGGCCTCGACAATTTAGAGTTCTCAAGAACTAGTTTCTCAAATTTTAGAGGGGAGGGAGAGAAGGCAGGTCATATAGCCACGGAAGGGGTGATCAGGGAATCACTTGCTCCCTTCTCTGTAGCAAGAGGCCCCAGGTTGTAACAGCAAACAGGCCCAGGTTGGCTGAGTCCTTCACCACCTGTGTGGCGACAGGCAGCACAGTGCCTTACCTGCCCAAAGACACTGCGGATCAAATGAGACTGCCGGCATGACAAACCCTGTGACCCACACAGGCCACGCTCTCCCCGCGTCAGGGAGAAGGCCAGCCTCTCAGACCTGCTGCTCTGCAGACTGCAGATGCCTCTCCTAGGCAGCTTCTTCTCTAGAGGAAACCCTTCCAGGTGTGGTCTTCTGCATCAGGGCCACAGGGACACTAGCTTGAGTCTCCTTTTCCTTCGTCTATGGACAGAGGCTAGAGCCGAGCTCCCAGCTGCCCCAGGCAGGAGGGAAACTGTGCCAGAGAAGAGTTAGACCTGGGGAAGGAGGCAGGGCTTGAACTGAACTCTACCTTATTGCCACACAGCCACCATGCCCCTCCCCAGGGCAGTCTTCCTGGCCCCCTGGGGCCCTTTGCCTCCTGGGAGGTGGCCCTCAGAGGCCTCTCGGGCTCAGTCCTGTCCAGGAGGACCTCATTTCAGTCACGTGGGCACCGGGCAAGGCAGCTCCTCCCTCCACCCCTTGAAGGCCCTGCACCATCACCTCCATATGGGTGGAGATGGAGAGGGGCTGTGGCGGAGGCCTCACTTTGCTTCTCCCTTGGCTCCGGAGGACTCCCAGTTTCTAGCTCCTTCTCTTTGAAGTTCTCACACTGTCTCCTCTCCTTCTGAGGTGGACTGGAGTAAAGGAGAGACACTCCTATAAATAAATGCGAGGCCAATGGCTCCCTCAGCTGGTCTTGGACAGGAAGCTCTGACCTCAGACCTCAGGGAAGGTGCAGGGAGGGGAGGAAGGGTGGGCTTCCTATGCTGAGTTCCTGAGAAAAGCAGGCATCTGAGTCCAGGTGTTTTCACTTGTTAGCATGCCAGAGTTTAAAAAATTACAGTATAAAAATTAGAGTTGGGATGGTAGGCTTTATATCTGTTTGTTGGGTATAAATCTGAACTCAAGGAAATAACCACTCATTTCAGTAAAAGATTTTAGTCAAATATTAATGTCATCCCATATTATTAAAAGGCAAAGTGCTTGAACATTGATTTTTCAAACATTGAACACATGTTCAGAAGTGAAGCAAGTAATAAAGGTGTTATTATGTTTATTTCTGACAGATGAGGAAGCTGGGACTACAGAGAAAGCCGTAGGATCTCCCTGTGGGAGCATCTCTAGTGTCTGCCCTGAGCTGGTTCTTCTGCCCTAAGGACTTTGGTCAGACCAGCCAGGTCTGAGCATCACAGAATCCTGACATGCACTGAGTTCTTAAGAAATGCCAGTAAATCAGACACCCCCCCCCCCCTTATATAACCTCTCTGGTGTCCTGTGCTTTTCCTCTGTGCCATTAATTACAGCCTCCAATTACAGTCAACATTTGAACTACATGGTTTGAACTGCACAGGTCCACTTATACACAGATTCTTTTCAATAGTAAATACTATGGTACCGCACAGTCTGCGGTTGGTTAAATCTGAAGATGTGGAGTTGTGGATGAAAAGGAATTATGTAATGGAGGGATGACTCTAAGTTATATACAGATTTTTGACTTCGTATCAGGTCGGTGCCCCAACCCCTGTGTTGTTTAAGGGTCCATTGTATCTATTTATTTGGTGGACGTCAATCCTTCTGCACCCATTTCTTGATGACAAACACCAAGTCTGTTTTGTTCAATACCTGTGCACTAGCAAAGGCTTGGCACAGTGGAGGCTCTTGCTAAAGAGGTTCTAGGTTAATGAATGAAAAACAGGCCTTCTCATAGCAGGTCTGCACAATTGTGATACTTGGCCACTTTTCTGCCTTAATTGCTAATCAATTAAATGGGAGTAATAATATATCTTTCTCAAGGATATATTATTGCCCCTGTAGCTTGGGAATTGTTGCTGTTCCCTTGGAGGATCCATCTTCCAGAGGCTTCTCCAACCACAGCCAAAGTGTTCTCTTTCTCCACCCGTGAAGTATGGAATTAGATGTTACCTTGCACAAGAGTCGATAAAATTCTTAATTTGTATCCCAAACAGAAGTTTGGACGTTGCCGTGTTTTGAAGGAAAATGAGGTCAGAAACTATCTTCAGGAACTCCTGAAACTGAGGCCCTTCCAAGGCCACCATTGGTCATGGATCATTTGTCTGAAACCTTCTGTTATGCTCGCTCCTTGCTGTGCCGCACACTGGGCCCCTCAAGTCCACTGAGAGGCTGGCCTACGTGCGTTCATGATGATGAGGACACCACATGGGTGTCCTGGGAGGCAGGCCAGGTGGCCAAGGAAGAAGGATCTAAGGATCTCCAGGAAGTCTTGAAGGACAAATGCAAATTAGCTACCAAAGGAAGTGTTCTGGGTGGAGAGGACCGGATGATGAAAGCCACCAAGGAGTGAGAACTCCTGGCAAGTCTGGGATCCATCTCTACATGTTTTCTTAGGGTGTGTAAATGGCACAGCAGTTTCTGTTTGTTCCTAAGCATGACACGGTGTGTGGTGGTTTGTTCCAGGTGACAATGCTTTCTCACCTTGGGCTGTCTACAAGAGTGGCTACCCAGTGTGCTTCTGAGAGAACACACTCCTAGCCAGCTGATGCCAGTGGGGGCATGAGAAGGCACGCTGTTTCTAGCCACTTTCTTAACCGGGGTCCCAAGAGAGTGCTGTTCTGCTATATTTATGATTCAGTTTTTGGGCAATGGATGGACCTCTTGCCAAATCCCTGTCAACAGGGGTGAAACTGGGATGGGGTGCCCAAGGCCTGGAGAGGTGGCTGGGCTGAACCTCAGGGCTTCCCAGCATCTCAGAAGAGAAAGGGGCTGAAATGGTTAAGTTGGCCAGTGTCCTGTAGATGCTGATGTTGAGACCTCTGCGGAAAATTCCAGTGGGCTGCACACTTGCCGCGGAGGGGATCATGGGCTTGCGGAGGAACACAGCCTTAGCTAGTCTGGTCCAGCTTACCTTTAGGTTGGCCCACTGGGCAACAGAGCCTGGGAGAGGCACACCCTCAGGTCAGCCTGTTCCTCAGTGCAGCAGGTGGCTTCGTTTCCCGCAAGGCTGATCTGCTTATGTTGATTCTGATTCTTCTAAAGTGATGCAGATTGTACTCAGAGGTGAAAAACATTAGGGCCTGGGTTTCCATGAGGTCCCTTTGCTCCCACCTGGAGGTAAAGCCTTCTTTCTAACTCAGCGTTTCTAACTGAGAGTTTCGTAACACGAGTGTCACAATAAACTAATGAGTAGTCCATTTTCTTATTGAGGCTCCTACGAGTTTCCACATTTCCGGAGTGGTCCAGCTCTCGGCAGCAGCTAGGGTTTCTGTCCCAGTGAGCTAACGTTCTCATCAGCAATTCCTTCTGATAAACTGAGGAAAGTGGAGGGTTCAAGGACTGAAAACATTAAAACCTAATAGGGAAAAGTGTGGAGAAGGAAATGGCAACCCACTCCAGTACTCTTGCCTGGAGAATCCCAGGGACGGCCGAGCCTGGTGGGCTGCCGTCTATGGGGTCGCACAGAGCTGGACACGACTGAAGCGACTTAGCAGCAGCAGCAGCAGCAGCAGCAGGGGAAGGTGGGCACTTGAACTTCCTACCCAGTCAATGATCCTTTTGCTCTGGTCTGGTCTTCTCAGGATTTGAGGTACAATGCAATGAAACGTGGCTCTGCTCTTCATCTCTGGGCTCCTCCTTCGCTGGAACCACAAACTGGGAGAGACCTCCGGGATGGTTTATCTCACCCCACATCGCTCAATGAGCACAAAGCCCAGAGACCTTATGCCTGAGTGCACGCAGTTATTAATGGAGGGGATGGGCCCAGAACACAGGCTTTTCCACAACCAGCACAGTGCTCAGCCCACCAGCCCACACTGCCCCCAACCTCATGTTCAACCCTGGATATTTTATTACGTCCTTTCCCCCAACCCTTTGTGCCTTTGTAGCCAGAGCACAGTGTTCTTTACGCAGATGATACTTAAAAGTGTTGCCTAACTTGTGATTTGCTGAGGTTGTCATGTCATCTTGAAGGAAATGCACTTGAAGTATGTGGGGAAACACTGCAAGGCATCTTCCGGGACTTTCACGTTTGGTTTTCAAGGAATAGGGCAGTAATGTCATTCGTTCTTGAACAGGAAGAACAAACCAAGCTTGTTTTCAGAGTCTAGCACAGCTCTTCACACAGAGGCTGAAATTTCCTTACTGACCATCATGCTGAGTACAGGGCATCACCAGTACTGTCAGGTCTCAGGATCTTTGGGGCTTAAATGGAAAAGCATCATCTCCAAGGAGAGGAGAAAGGATGGGCTTTGTAGTTTCATGTAAGTAACATCCCTTGGAATACTAGCTGCAACCTAGAAATGTCTGAAGATATGGCAGGAGGAGAAATAGATGGGGAGACAATGGAAACAGTGACAGAGTTTATTTCTTGGGCTCTAAAATCACTGCAGATGGTGACTGCAAAAGATGCTTGTTCCTTGGAAGAAAAGCTATGACAAACCTAGACAGTGTATTAAAAAGCAGAGACATTACTTTGCCGACAAATGTACATCTAATCAAAGCTATGGTTTTTCCAGTAGTCATGTATGGATGTGAGAGTTGGACCATAAAGGAGGCTGAGCACTGAAGAACTGATGCTTTTAAACTGTAGTGTTGCAGAAGACTCTTGAGAATCCCTTGGACTTCAAGGAGATCAAATCAGTCAATCCTAAAGAAAATCAATCTTAGATATTCTTTGGAAGGATTGATGCTGAAACTCCAATACTTTGGCCACCTGATGTGTAGGAGCCTCGTTAAAAAAAAAAAAAAAGGGCTGATGGCAAAGAGCCTGATGCTGGGAAAGATTGAAGGCAGGAGGAGAAGAGGACAACAGAGGATGAGATGGGTTGGATGGCATCACCAACTCAGTGGACATAAGTTTTAGCAAGTTCTGGGAGTTGGTGAAAGACAGGGACGTCTGGTGTGCTACAGTCGCAAAAAGTCAGATACAACTGAGCAGCTGAACAACAACAACAATGGCAAGAGGGCTCCTAAGGAGGAGAGTCGTTGAGCTACTGTCTCCTGCCAAATGCTGAACTTCTGTTCTCCATGCTCCGACTCCTAATGGGGACTTAGAACACTAGTTCATGCTCTCACCTCCACATCCTACCCCCATGGAAGGGTGAAAAAGGAGAGGAGGTCCAGCCACCTCCACTTGCCCTCTCAGTGTTTGGCATCACGAGCTGCAGCAATGAGGATGGTCTGGACTCTGGTGCGATGGGCTGGTAAGCAATCTCAAGTTTCTAGTGCTGAGGTTTGGAACACAGCTGCACTCGCTTCAGGGAGAAAGAGGAATGCTGTTTATCAGCACTAAGCCTCTGAACTCATTCTAGTGACCTTTGAGAAGTCACTCTCCATGGGACTAAAAATTATGGAGAAGGAATTTTTTTTATCCTCTCACATGTCTAGGTTGAATTATTACTGCCAAGTAAAACAACTATAACTTTCCCCTCCCATAATCTTAACAGACATATTCCAGAAACATCTTGTCCTTGTCTTTAGAAGATTGCTTTGGTTTTTCTGGTGTTAGATCAATAGAAAAAATGTGATACCCTGGTAGTAAAAGCCAGGGCCAATTTTTGAGCAATATCTGTATAACTGGTAGGTTTTATGTTATTATTACTTTTTGTTTGCCTTTCATCATACACTCCTCAACAGAACTAAAGACACTCCCTGTCCTAAAGAAGTTCATAATCTAATGACGCCATTGGGAAGTCACTGGTTTTTATTGTGGATATTTTGCAAATCAAAAAAAAAAAAAGAATTAATGCAAGTATAGTTCATATAAACAAGCCTATTAGGAAGGAATCAGAGAAGTTACAAAGTGTCATGAGGATTTGTTATTCTTGGAGATTTGTTATTTCTCTCTGTAATGAAAAGTGTTTGGTTTTGTTTTTAAAACGAAATTGCAAAAAAACAAAACCCATTAAACATGATGGTGGGAGGATATGTCCATAGGACCACCTTATAAGGAGCAACGAACACTTGAAAACTGTCGATATTCTTTTAAATTTAGGAACACTTTGAGTGCTCTGAGTGAGTAAATGAGAGGGAATAAAGAGCTAGGCTATATGTGAACTCCATTCTGCAGTTAGTTTTCTAGGGGGATGCTTAGTTTATGTAAGGAAGTAAGCAAAGAAAGATCTGAGAGCCAAATGGAGCAAGGTGATTCTACCCAGAAGGTTCTCCCAGAGCAGTGGGGAGGAGGAAGAATGTCGCTTCCTTTTTACCATCTGATGGGCTGTAAATCCACGGGTCAGGTGATGTCATCAGTGTGAGGAGCATAGCATAACCCCTCCTCTTCCTCCCTGAGCCTCTTCCTCATTCCCAAGGAGCCAGAAGCACTCAAGCCAGTCAAGCTCACTGAGACTCAGTGTGCCTCCCAGGATCTCCTCTGCCGCATGGAAGAAGAGGGAATATTTCTTAGTTTGATGATTTGCTTCTAGTCCATTTAAAGGTCAACTGCCAAAAGTGGAAAGAGGATGCAAAGTAAAGACTGGATCTAAATGTTGCTAAGGCACAAAACTGCTACTTTGAAAGTCTGCATTTCTGCATTCAAGGGTGGAAATAGAAATTTACCTTTGGGGCACCCTAGTCATTTTTGAGGAGACAATTAGATGCCACTTCCTCCATTATACTGGTCAATATAGCAGCAGGTGATATTGTTTTCCCCTTTTGGAATATCTAGGGCGTGAATTCTGGCTGTTTGTATAGCACTAGAGCTGTGCTTGGTACAAAAGCAGGTAAACAATTGTAGGAATGAGTGAATGCTTAATCAGTGGAGGTAATTCTCTTCTCTTCTGAGATGAATGTGGGGACTGGGAAGCATGTTTTGAAAACTCTACATGGGAGCTTGACATGTACTTTTTAATAGAAGCAATTTGATATATAGTGATTAGGAGGTGTACTGAAATAGCACTCTTGGCACCACAGTTGCGGTAGGCACTTATGGCTTGACCTGAGGCCATTGTTCAGTTGGTCACGCTGTTTCCATTGAAAAGGCATCTGAGTCCTAAGAACTGGCTGATAAGTGACCTTGGAAATACATACCAATCTTGGTTGAAATCTGCCTGAAAATTCAGTTCAGCTGTGGCTGTTTAGCAGTCTGTCCACAAACAAGGCATTGCTGGGAAACCTGAGAAAGAGAAATTCTTCCCCACTTTGGTAACAAGCTGGTGGGATGTGAACTTGGCACTACTAGGATTTATCTTTGCTACAGCTTGAGCAGGGTCACGTGAAAATGAAGCTAACACAAGGTCATGCTGCTGCTCAGGCTGGTTATTGCCCTTTATGGCTTTCTCCCCACCCAGCCACGACAGTTCCAAGGCTGATGATGCCCACATGAGTCAGGTAGTATGACTGTGACTTTGATCAGCTAGGCCTGGGGCAGGTAATCTCTCTCCAGTTCTTGGCCTGAGATTGAGGGAGAGGTGGTTGTCTAAGAAAAACTGAGTTCCCTTCATCTAAGAAAAGGGCGTGAGTGCCAAGCAGCAAAAACATCATATTGCCACACTTTCTGACTTGAAATACGTGACTGGGTATAAGTCACAGCCAGAATTTAAATGAAGAACTGGCCACGTAGGGCCTTCATGTAGCTGCAATGTTCCTAGAAAGTGAAGGGGTTTTCCTGACCTGCTCTAGAGCATTTCTTAGGAAATGAAATATGCTCAAGGGCTTAGCCATGGAAAAAAATCATGTGACTATCAAACAAATGGACTGGAAGCTGGGGAAAAGGTAGGCAGGAAGCTAGGAGAGAAGGCTCATATTCTTCCAACAAATAGGCAGCACCACTTAGAATTAAGGAGGAAAGAATTGAAGCAGAATTGAAATAATGAAGTGGTCAATTTTTGGGGCAAATAATGATGCAACATCTGCGTTGATATATGACCTAAAGAAAACCCCAGTAGTTTCCGTTATTGTGATATAATTAGATGACAATGACACTTTTTATTTCTTCCTTGTCAGTTTCTAAGCTATGAGTTAATCTAATCTGGCAATCACTTTCTTCAGGTAAAGTCCCGCTCATTCTTCAGTGGTACCTCTTTGAAAGTACCATTCATGTACCTTTTTTTCAGATTCTCCCAGGGTGAGATTGTTTTTCTTTCTTGTCAGCTTTTCTGCTTCTGAACATACCTCTAAGATAGCACTTGTCACGTTGCACTGTAATTTTTCATTTGTTCAAGAAGTTCTGTTAGGCAAAATGGATTTGAGGTACGTCATGTGACTTCTCTGAACGTCAAAGGGGAATAACCGATCCTTCCACAGAGAAGGGCCATGAGAATTCAGTTTAAGGAGCTGATGCAGGAACAGCATGCTAAGTTGCTTCAGTTGTGTCTGACTCTATGCAACCCCATGGACTGTGGCCCGCCAGGCTCTTTTGTCCATGGGTTTCTCCAGGCAAGAATACTGGGGTGGGTTGCCATGCCCTCTTCCAGGGACATATTAGTGCATTTTAGGGTTTAATCTCATTGAAATACTAGTAATTATTATTGATATGTCCTTTACTAGATGGTGAGCCCCTTGAGAACAACAGCTGTTCTGAGGTCATAGTAGTAGACACTCTATGTAGAAAGAAATGTATGTATGTAGAAAGAAAAAGAAAAAGACAGGGAAAGGAGGGGAGATTAGGAGAAGAGAAGAAGAGACAGAGGGAAGTGAGGGAGGAAATAATAAGGGGAACAACTGAGAGTGGGGCACTGCCAGGCTTGTCCAGAAGTAACAGCCTTTGTAGCCAGAATGAGCCCATCCAGCTAGGAAGGGTCTTAACAACTTTTGTTTTAGAGGTAAGGAAATGTAAGTGACTCAGATAGGAAAGAATCTGTCGGCAGTGCAGGAGACCTGAAACCCAGGTCTGTGGGTTTGATCCTTGGGTCAGGAAGATCCCCTGCAGTAGGGCATGGCAACCCACTCCAGTATTCTTGCCCGGAGAATTCCATGGACAGAGGGGCCTGGCGGGCTACAGTTCATGGGGTCACAAAGAGTCAGACATGACTGAGCAACTGACATGCACACATACACACACCCAGACCAAGAAAAGGTAAAGAGAAGGTCTAACACCATAAATATGGTATTTTTGGTGTGGGCTGGAATACAGGCTGTCTCTTGGGGTTATTCCACACAGCCCCTGCTGTCATCTGGGTCAGCCTTTTGTCCTCTCCATCTTCCTTAGCAATGCCAGGCATCTACATGGCTTAATAAACCTCAGCTGACCTCTGCCTCTGGGAGAATAAGACCTTTCCTATCCATGCCTAGCTGGAGGCTGAGGAAAACTTGGGAAGTTGGTGGGAATTTTTGATTATCTCCTGTGAAAAACAGAAGACAGCCATTAAGGAGTAACAGGGTCCTGGCCTTAATGCGGTTGGTTCTACGGGATCAGTTCCTATTTGCACCTATAATGAGGACCACTAATTGCAAGTGATGAAGCAGTTAAAGAAATACAATGCCTGGCCTTTCTGAACATAGGTTTGGACTGAACTGCCTGCAAGCATTACTGCCTTGCTTGGGAAATGGACTTGCATTTAGGTGATTAAGATCCCAAATAGGATATCTGCAGCTCCTTCTGGAGGGAGTATCTGAAAAAAAAACAACATTCCTGTGTGTGGGTGGATTTGGCTCCTCGGAAGTGAGTGAAAACTAATATAGAGACTTACAGGAAAAGCTTAACAGGGGATTTGGAATAGACTTGAGAAAAAAGAGCCACAGTGGGTGTTGTAATATCTGTAATATACTTTTAAATATTTTATCACAGGCAGTGTATTCTCATGTTTGTAGGTTACATTATACTGTAGGTATAACCAGTTGTCCTATTTGGGAATTCACACACTAGGGTGGCAAGCCACCATTCTAATTAGGAGAACTGTATTCAGAATCAGCTTCTATAAGAGCTTTCATTATCTTTATCTCTAATCAACAGCAGAGGCTTTACCAGTTGGCATAGAAATAGATTTCCATTATTGAAAGCAGTGTCTTTCTAATTGACATAATGGATGTCAATTAGACGGTGTTTCAACAGCAAGATTGCTAATTGTAAAGATAAGTGGATTGTCTAAAATATTTTAGGATAGCTCTCTGCTCTTGCTTGAGAATGTAAAGAACTAGACAGTCCCATAGCTCTTAGTGAGGAAATCCTGTGTCTGAATTTGACTTCTGATGATTCTGGTTGTTCAATGATTATTATAAAATTAATTGAATTTTGCTCCTAGAATATGGTCACATTTTTCTGAAATGATGCAGTGATGTCAGGAGTTAAAGCCTTCATGCCTAAACTATGACGGAAAGCCAGCATGTTGAATGTATTAGTTATATAATGCTCCTTGAAAAATTACCCCAAAATTTAGTGGCTTAAAACAACAATACTTTATTATCTTCTGATGGTTTCTATGAGCCTGGAATTTGGGGAAGGTTCTAGCTTGGGTGTTTCTCATGATGTTGCAATTAATGTTTACTAGAGCTGTAATTATCTAAAGTCTTGCATGGGGCTGGAGCACCCACTTCCAAGATGTCTCACTCATGTGCCTGGAGTCAGTACTTCCTGCTGGACAGAGGGCTCAGCTCCTTCCCATGTCAGCCTCTCCACATGGCTGAGACTTCCTCACAAGCATCCTGAAAGAGAGTGCCAAGGGGAAGCTAATCCTCTCTGTGACCTAGCCTCATATGGCATCACTTCTGCCTTACTCTGTGGATTGGGATGGTCACAGTCCTCTGACTAGACCTGCGAGGAAAGGACACAGACTCCACATCTCGTCAGAAGGGACATCAGTCACATTGTATGAAGAGCATGTGCCGTGGAAGAAATATATAGGTGCGGCCGCCTTTGTGGAATGCAATCGACTACACAGTCTACTTCTGATGCCATAACAAATGCCATAGGCCGAGTGTCTTAAATGAGAATGTTTTTATTCTTCTCACAGTTCTAGAGGATCGAAGTTCAAGATCGTGGAGCCAGCATGGTCAGATTCATGGTGAGGCGCTCTTCCTAGTTTGAGGGCCCTCAAGTGGTCTTTCCTTGGTATGTGCACAAAGGGAGAAAGATCCCATGCCTTCCTCTCTTTTCATAAGGGTGTTAATCCCATCATGAACACCCCACACTGGGCGTTAGGGTTTCAATTAATGAAT
The DNA here is from genome assembly GCA_006408695.1 of Aepyceros melampus. Lineage (NCBI taxonomy): Eukaryota > Metazoa > Chordata > Mammalia > Artiodactyla > Bovidae > Aepyceros > Aepyceros melampus. Next base: position 281,183 of record SJXQ01006244.1, on the reverse strand, counting down.
TTTAGGGGAACACAAATATTCAGTTCATAACATATTAAAATAATATAAATATTACATTAATATTTATGTAAATAATATAAGGGGCTTTCCTTGTGGCTCAGATGGTAAAGAATCTGCCTACAATGAAGGAGACCCAAGTTCAGTCCCTGGGTTGGGAAGATCCCCTGGAGAAAGGAAAGGCTACCCACTCCAGTATTCTTGCCTGGAGAGTTCCATAGGCAGAGGAGCCTGATGGGCTACAGTCTATAATACAAAGAGAAGAAAATAGAAAAAAACCTAGGTCCTTGATACCATAATTGTGCTGCTTAAATAATAAACCTTAGAAACATTTCTGAATGTCTTATTTCATAAGAGAGTACATTTTCTTTACTGGGTTTATTCCATTATTGTAGCTGACAGCATATTACTTGGTATATAGGCCAGAGTAAAAGAACTGGGTATAAATTCTCCTGAAGTCACTTAGATAATTCAACCAAAGCGTTTAATTACATTCATTTATTCAATAGATACTTATTAGTGGCCTTTAATGTGCCAGCGAGGTATGATGTAAGACACTAGGGAGGCAATATAGTGAGTAAGAGAGAAATACCTGTCATCGTGGAGCTAAGAGTCTCCTATGTGTTCTGTGAGTCTCTGTGTGTGAGAGAGATGGTGGTATGTGGTGGCAAGTGAGACACCAGATAAATAATTAAAATGATGTAAGTGGTGAGGAGTACAACAGAGAAAAATAAAGCAGAGAGGGATAGAGTGGCAGGGGAAGTCCTCACACAAAAAGTGACATTTGAATAAAGATTGGAGGAGGTGAGGGGTGAAGTATGTGTTAAGGCCCATGTGGAAATGCACGTATGTGGGGACTGAGGACCATAGGAAATGAAGGTGGAAAGTTTATAGAGATGGGAGCAAACTGTATCGTGATATGGGAAGCCATCTGAGCTCAAAGAGAGTGAAAGTGTTAGTCGACTCTGTGCGACTGCAGTCCACCAGGCTCCTCTGTCCATGGAGTTCTCCAGGCAAGAATACTGGAGTGGGTTGCTACTTTACCACTGAACCACCAAGGAAGCCATCACGAATGCATCAGTTCAGTTCAGTTCAGTCGCTCAGTCGTGTCTGACTCTTTGCGACCCCATGAACCGCAGCACGCCAGGCCTCCCTGTCCATCACCAACCCCCGGAGTTCACCCAAACCCATGTCCATTGAGTTGGTGATGTCATCCAACCATCTCATCCTCTGTCGTCCCCGTCTCCTCCTGCCCTCAATCTTTCCCAGCATCAAGGTCTTTTCAAATGAGTCAGCTCTTCGCATCAGGTAGCCAAAGTATTGGAGTTTCAGCTTCAGCATCAGTCCTTCCAATGAATATTTAAGACTGATTTCCTTCAGGATGGACTGGTTGGATCTCCTTGCAGTCCAAGGGACTCTCAAGAGTCTTCTCCAACACCACAGTGCAAAATCATCAATTCTTTGGTGCTCAGCTTTCTTTATAGTCAAACTCTCACATCCATACATGACTACAGGAAAAACCATAGGCTTGACTAGACGGACCTTTGTTGACAAAGTAATGCCTCTGCTTTTGAATATGCTGTCTAGGTTGGTCATAGCTTTCCTTCCAAATAGTTAATATTTAAAATCAGAAAGACAGATGCTGTGACCAAAGAAGTGAATATAAACAGAAAAGAATGTGATCCAAGAATTGAGTTCTAGGGCCCTAGACATTTAGCAGTAAAGGAAACATGGGGTAAATGAGACTGATAAGGAGAGGCCAGGATGAAGCATGGTATCCTGGAAGCCAGGTAAGAAAAGTGCTGGAGGAGGAGTCATGGGCCGGAGTTTTCAGTTTTCACAGATTGTGATTCTGTAATGGGAAACATCTGAACAGATATTTGTATTTCTAACTCAGGCTCTTAGCTCCATCAGCACAAATTCTTCTCTCTTCTGCTGGGTCAGAAGCTTCTGGAGGGCAAGGATGTTAGCTTGGTCATCTCTGGACCCTCTAAGGTCCCATCATGATGTTTTCCACAAAACTGATACTTACTAAATGAGGATGGACACACATTAGCAACGAAGGGGTACCATGTAAGGTAAATTCCCTTAAAAGAGCACTTGTAAGCTTGAGAAGCTTCCCTAGTGGTACAGTGGTAAAGAATTTGCCTGCCAATGCAGGAAATGTGGGTTCAGTTCCTGAGTCAGGAAGATACGCTGGAGAAGGAAGAAATCCCATGGACAGAGTCTAGCGAGCTATGTATGTTCCATGGGGTTGCAAAAGAGTCAGACACGACTTAGTGAGTAAAAGGCAACAACAAAGGAATTTCTCATCATTTGTGGTAGTTATGTTCTATAAAGTTGTTGTGAACTTTGAATTAGTGAACACTGAACCATCACTCTTGGTAGAATATAGTGTTAGATTTCTGTGAGCCTCTGACCATAAGTTTTGTCATCTGAAGGCCATTATTTAGTACATACTATTTGTAAGGTTCAGAGAACCGCACTCTGAAAAGGACACTCAGAGACAGCCTGTAGTGGACTGACAAAGTTTATTATCTAACTGCGCAGTTTTATAATTCTCAGGGAATAGAGCATAAGGCAGACTTGCACGTAGCCATTTCAGATAAACATTAAAGCATTTAAGCATAAAATACAGTTCCCATCGCCCAAGACATAACATAGCTTTGGTGAAACTCTAAAGGGAGTCTTATCATGAAACAACAGTCCTTGCTCTCAGAAACAGGTGGTCAGAAGGAAGCCTCCCAACGCCTCAAGGCCGGGCGTAGGACCCTTTGTCATACATTCCTAGCCTTGGGCACTCGGTGAATGCTCTTAACCCTTTGTTATGCTCGTCCTACTTCCAACCTTCGTCATGGGTGGAGCAAATACATTTTCAGTATTTGCTCAAAGCCTTCCAGCTCCTCCACAACTATTGGTTCATTAAGTTCACAGTCAGCAGCACCAAAACTCAGTCCTGAAGGAAGCTTGTCTAACATTTTCTCCATCACAGCCTGTCTTGTGAATAGGAACTCTAGACAGCCCTTCAGCACGTGCTTGGGAGTCATCTTAAACAAGGAAATCACCAACAAAATGCACAAAAACAGGAGGAATGTGACACTAAGTAGACTGAAAAGAATTCTTGTTTACGTCAGCCCAGGGCTCTGTGGTCCTCTCCTTCTCAGACTGAGTCAGAGACTCTTGCACTGGGTGACTCAGCATTTCTGCTGCTCTGCCCCTGTCTGTTCATGGGATTCTCTAGGCAAGAATACTGAAGTGGCTTGCCATTCCCTTCTTCACTGGACCACATTCTGTCAGACCTCTCCACCATGACCCACCCATTTTGGTCATTAGTCTAGACCCATTAGTCTAGATGACTAATCTAGAGACAGACATCTTGGAATGTGAAGTCAAGTGGGCCTTAGAAAGCATCACTACGAACAAAGCTAGTGGAGGTGATGGAATTCCAGTTGAGCTGCTTCAAATCCTAAAAGATGATGCTGTGAAAGTGCTGCACTCAATTTGCCAGCAAATTTGGAAAACTCAGCAGTGGCCATAGGACTGGAAAACGTCAGTTTTCATTCCAATTCTAAAGAAAGGCAATGCCAAAGAATGCTCCAACTACCGAACAATTGCACTCATCTCACATGCTAGTAAAGTAATGCTCAAAATTCTCCAAGCCAGACTTCAGCAATATGTGAACCGTGAACTCCCTGATGTTCAAGCTGGTTTTAGAAAAGGCAGAGGAACCAGAGATCAAATTGCCAACATCCGCTGGATCATGGAAAAAGCAAGAGAGTTCCAGAAAAACATCTATTTCTGCTTTATTGACTATGCCAAAGCCTTTGACTGTGTGGATCACAGTAAACTGTGGAAAATTCTGAAAGAGATGGGAATACCAGACCACCTGACCTGCCTCTTGAGAAATCTGTATGCAGGTCAGGAAGCAACAGTTAGAACTGGACATGGAACAACAGACTGGTTCCAAATAGGAAAAGGAGTATGCTGCGATTCATGGGGTCGCAAAGAGTCAGACACGACTGAGCGACTGAACTGAACTGAACTGAAGTTATTTTCCCACTGTTCTCCAGTAGCATATTGGGCACATACCAACCTGGGGAGTTCATCTTTCAGTGTCCTATCTTTTTGTCTTTTCATACTGTTCATTGGGTCCTCAAGGCAAGACTACTGAAGTGGTTTACCATTCCCTTCTCCAGTGGACCACATTTTGTCAGAACTATCCACCATGATCCGTCTGTCTTGGAATGGACTCACTACCAACAAAACATTACTATAAGCAAAGCATCACTCCAAACGAAGATAGTGGAGGTAAGGCATTCCAGTTGAGCTATTTCAAATACTAAAATGATGCTGCTAAAATGCTGCATTCAATGTGGCTGCAAATTTGGAAAACTCAGCAGTGGCCACAGCACTGGAAAGGTCAGTTTTTATTCCATTCCCAAAGAAAGGCTATGCCAAAGGATGTTCAAAGTACCACACAATTACATTCATTTAACACACTAGCAAAGCAATGCTCAAAATTCTCCAAGCCAGGTTTCAACAGCACATGAACCATGAACTTTCAGATGTTCAAGTTGGATTTAGAGAAAGCAGAGGAACCAGAGATCAAATTGTCAACTTCTGTTGGATCATCAAAAAGCAGGAGAGTTCCGGAAAAACATACTTCTGCTTTACTGACTATGCCAAAGCCTTTGACTTTGTTGACCACACTAAATGGTAGAAAATTCTGAAAGAAATGGGAATACCAGACCACCTGACCTCCCTCCTGATAAATCTGTATGCAGGTCAAGAAGCAACAGTTAGAACTGGACATGGAACAACAGACTGGTTCCAAATTGGGAAAGGAATATGTCAAGGCTGTAAACTGTCACCCTGCTTATTTAACTTACATGCAGAGCACATCCTATAAAATGCCAGGCTGGATGAAGCACAAGTTGGAATCAAAATTGCTGGGAGAAATATCAATAACCTCAGATATGCAGATGACACCACCCGTATGGCAGAAGTGAAGAAGAACTAAAGAGCCTTTTGGTGAAAGTGAAAGAGCAGAGTGAAAAAAAAAAATGACTTAAAACACAAACATTCATAAAACTAAGATCATGGTATCCAGTTCCATCACTTCATCACAAATAGATGGGGAAACAGTGTGTCTTTATTTGGGGGGGGCTGCAAAATCATGAAATTAGAAAATGCTTGCTCCTTGGAAGAAAATTTATGATCAGACTAGATAGCATATTTAAAAGCAGAGACATTACTTTGCCAATAAAGGTCCATCTAGTCAAAGATATGTTTTTTCCAGTTGTTATGTGTGGATGTGAGAGTTGAACTATAAAGAAAGCTGTAGCAAAGAATTGGTGCTTTTGAGTTGTGGAGTTGAAAAAGACTCTTGACGGTCCCTTGGGCTGCAAGGAGATCCAACCAGTTTATCCTAAAGGAAATCAGTTCTGAATATTCATTGGAAGGACTGATGCTGAAGCTGAAACTCCAATACTTTGGCCACCTCATGTGAAGAGTTGACTCATTGGAAAAGACTCTGATGCTGGGAGGGATTGAGGGCAGGAGGGGAAAGGGACCACAGAGGATGAGATGGCTGGATGGCATCATTAACTCGATGCACGTGGGTTTGGATGAACTCTGGGAGTGGATGATGGACAGGGAGGCCTGGTGTGCTGTGATTCATGGGGTTGCAAAAAGTCGGACATGACTGAGTGACTGAACTGAATTGAACTGATGACTATGTAATTCTTTAAAAGGTTGTGGCCGGGTCCCTTTCCTCTGCTTTACTTAGACAGCTACCAGATACATTACAATGTTGTAAATTAGGTCTGTTCTGCTCTCTCTGATTCACAGAAAGTAAGTGAGTACAGAGCTGCCACTTCCTACAGACCACACCAAAGTTACATTGTACCTAAGAGGAGGTGGGGAAAGTGAGTAAAAACACCCCCAAATTTCCTTTCGAATGCTTTTGTTGTTGTTGTTGTTGTCTTCTTAAGGAGACAGCCACTTGGTTGCTGGAGATGTTTGGCTATTTCCAGAGCTCCTGTAAAGGTTTTTAGTCAGTCTCTGTTAATGTTTCCCTGAAGAAACAAAGTTCTTGATCTTTCTAGTCCTCTGTGTTGCTGATGTCACTTTCCTAGTAAATTTATGTGTGTGTGTGTGTGTGTGTGTGTGTGTGCGCTCAGTCATGTCTGATTTTTTTATGATCCCATAGACTGTAGCCCACTTGGCTCCTCTGTACATGGAATTTTCCTGGCTCTTATAAGAATACTGGAGTTGGTTGCCATTCCCTGGTGCCAGTCCCACACACACAACATGTGTGCATGTGTCTGTGTGTGTGTGTGTCTCTGTGTGTAGGGGGGGATATTCCAATTCTTTATGCTGGAATTCCTTATTTATAGTCTCTATTATTTTTCATCTACTCATTTATTATACTTGTATATTTTGTATTCATATTTATATATCTCAGGGTCTGTTAGATACCATTACAGATTAGTACTACTAGAGACACAACATTAAATATAATAGACAAAATGCCCTGATTTCCTGAAGTTTTCCTTCTATCTAAGTTAATATTATATACACTAATACAATAGGTCATAAAGTGGTAACTGCTAACAAGAAAAATTATCAAAGTGGATAGGAAATACCAGAAAATGGTGTAATTTTAAAGAGAGCATTAGTCACAGGTTCACAATAAACATGTTCTTTAAGTTGAAAGCTAGAGAAACTGAAGCAGTCCTGTGAGGATGCATGAAAATAACACACTTTAGGCAGAGATGATCTCATGTAAAATCCATCCGAAAAATGCAAATCTGGTGTGTTTCAAGAAAAACTAGATAGCTAATATCTCGTTGAGAACAAGTGAGCAAGGGCAAAAAGCAGGAGATAAGAGAGGGCTAAAAACTGTAGAGCTTTTTAAATACCATCTAAGGGTTTGGCCACCTCATGCAAAGAGTTGACTCATTGGAAAAGACTCTGATGCTGGGAGGGATTGGGGACAGGAGGAGAAGGGGACGACAGAGGATGAGATGGCTGGATGGCATCACGGATCGATGGACATGAGTCTCAGTGAACTCCAGGAGATGGTGATGTACAGGGAGGCCTGGCATACTGTGATTCACGGGGTCGCAAAGAGTCGGACACGACTGAGTGACTGAACTGAACTGAGTTTGCCAAACTGGGTTCGGCATTACTTCAGCTGTAAATGATCGGGGAGCTTTGAAGCAAGGCATGAAATGATTTGAGTTACATTTTTAAGAATCACAGAGCCTACTTTGATAAGATTATATTCTAAAGTGGTAAGTCCATTAACAGGTGGATCAATTAGAAGGTCATGTAAATACTACTATATTGATATACTAGTAATTTAGTCCATCATATTTGCAGTGAAGGAAATAAAAAAGTGGGCAGATTTCTTGATAGATTTTGAAGAAATAACTAAAATGATTTGTTAAAGAATTGATTATGGGAGTAAGAAAATGGAATACCTCAGTTCAGTTCAGTTCAGTCGCGCAGTCGTGTCCGACTCTTTGCGACCCCATGAATCGCAGTACGCCAGACCTCCCTGTCCATCACCAACTCCCAGAGTTCACTCAGACTCACGTCCATTGAGTCCGTGATGCCATCCAGCCATCTCATCCTCGGTCGTCCCTTTCTCCTCCTGCCCCCAATCCCTCCCAGCATCAGGGTCTTTTCCAATGAGTCAACTCTTCGCATAAGGTGCCCAAAGTACTGGAGCTTCAGTTTTAGCATCATTCCTTCCAAAGAAATCCCAGGGCTGATCTCCTTCAGAATGGACTGGTTGGATCTCCTTGCAGTCCAAGGGACTCTCAAGAGTCTTCTCCAACACCACAGTTGTGATGCCATCCAGCCATCTCATCCTCGGTCGTCCCTTTCTCCTCCTGCCCCCAATCCCTCCCAGCATCAGGGTCTTTTCCAATGAGTCAACTCTTCGCATAAGGTGCCCAAAGTACTGGAGCTTCAGTTTTAGCATCATTCCTTCCAAAGAAATCCCAGGGCTGATCTCCTTCAGAATGGACTGGTTGGATCTCCTTGCAGTCCAAGGGACTCTCAAGAGTCTTCTCCAACACCACAGTTCAAAAGCATCAGTTCTTGTGCGCTCAGCCTTCTTCACAGTCCAACTCTCACATCCATACATGACCACAGGAAAAACCATAGCCTTGACTAGACGGACCTTAGTCAGCAAAGTAATGTCTCTGCTTTTGAATATACTATCTAGGTTGGTCATCACTTTTCTTCCAAGGAGTAAGCGCCTTTTAATTTCATGGCTGCAGTCACCATCTGCAGTGATTTTGGAGCCCAAAAAAACAAAGTCTGACACTGCTTCTACTGTTTCCCCATCTATTTCCCATGAAGTGATGGGGCCAGATGCCATGATCTTCGTTTTCTGAATGTTGAGCTTTAAGCCAACTTTTCCACTCTCCTCTTTCACTTTCAACAAGTGGCTTTTTAGCTCCTCCTCACTTTCTGCCATAAGGTTGGTGTCATCTGCATATCTGAGATTATTGATATTTCTCCCAGCAATCTTGATTCCAGCTTGTGTGGAATACCTCAAGTATAACTCAATAGTTTTGCCCTGTGCAATCTGAAGAATGGAATTACCATTAACTACAATAAGAAATGCTGCATGATAGACAGGTTTGAAAGCAGGAAGTGGAAGGTCAGATATTTAATTTGGGACTTGTTAAAATAAAAATACCTACTAAAAATCCAATGAGGGATGGAAAGAAAGAAGTTGGATGTGTGAATTTGGAGTCAAAAAGTGAAATAAGATCTTGATTTATAAGTAAGAGACACACTAGAATAGAGATGATATTTAGTTCATAAGACTACCTGAAATTACCAAAGGTAATTCAGACGGAAAAGTCAAAGGTTAGTTTGAGCAATAGAAAACAAGAAAGAAGCTTGAAATTGAGTGGTTAAGCAGGAGAAAAATAGCAGAACATGGTGTGCTGGAAGCCACTTGCAGAGAGTATTTCCAAGAGGAATACTAACTGTGTCAATGCTGATGGGAAATGAAATTCATTATAGTTTGAGGGTCAACCATTGTATAGAGCAATATGGAGGCCATTGGTGGTTTGTGAAAAGTAGAAGAGTGTAGCAGTAAAAGAAAATTCCAACTGGAAAGGAGTTGGAGACAGCAAGGTTAGACAACCTGCCTAAGGAGCCTCATTATAAAGAAGAGGAGATAACTGATACAGTAACTGGTTGAAGTTTTAAGTTACGTTTTCTTTTATAAAATGGGGGAATTGTGATTTTTGTGTATGCTGATAAAATTATCCTCCAGAGACTAAAAAATTTTATTTTTTGCAGATGAGGAAGGTTGTCACTATGATGTTTTGAATGAGCGAGATAACATCCACTGGAAGAAATAGCCTTCAATATAAATGTGGAGAGTATTTGGAACAGTATTTGGGCAGAAATGCAGGAGGCTTGCTGTTTATAATTGTGGGAGCTTGTGGAAGTTTTCTGAGATCTGTTTTTTAAAGGGAATTTGAAAAGAAGAGTTTCAGGAAGAGAATAAAAGATAAAGAGTTGGATGTTAAAAAAAAAAAAGCAAAATATAAAAGATTTTCATCTTGGAAAAGGAGAGTGAGTGGAATAGGAAAATGTTTAATTAAGGTCCTTACAAAGGTTGGCCAGCCTAATTTTAAAGTGAGACAACTCAATATGCTATTTTTTTTTTAACTTCAGCAACATTTATTGCTCACATGTTACATATTGGCTAGAATCATCTAGGCCTCTGTTTCCTGAGTCTTGTTCATTTTAACATCTAGGATAAAGAAGTTTTACTTACCTGGGGGATGCAATTCTCATTGCAGAGGGGAAAAAAAAAATACATGGCAATATTATAGAATAGTTCTTTAAACTTTTCCTAGGAATACCATCTGATATTCCAATGCATTACATTACCCGTGCTTTTTCTATAAGGAGTGACACAGTGAGCAACAATGGCTACATAAATTAAAGACTCCAGTGTGAAATTAAAATGTGAGATTTCTTGCTCAAAAATTACTTTGCATTTAAGATGATGATAGTGGGGCATTAAACCAAATGAAGATTAAAACCCATGAAGTTGGCCCTGACTGCATGTTATATGGAAATATATCTGAATACTTCTTTTAGGTAAAAGGGCAATACGTATGTGGATGATTAGAAATAAAAATAATACCATCTACACTTCCCTGGTGGCTCAGATGGTAAAGAATCTGCCTATAATTCAAGACACCTGGGTTCAATCCCTGGGTCAGAAAGTTCTCCTGGAGAAGGAAATGACAACCAACTCCAGTATTCTTGCCTGAAGAATTTCATGGACAGAGGAGCCTGGCAAGCTGCAATCCATGGGGTTGCAAAGAGTCAGACATGACTGAGTGACTAACACCACACTTTAACAGATGGCCATTGACACAATCCAAGTGAGTGATTATGCAGGCTTAACCAGGTGATAATAGTAGTGAAGGTTGTAAGATGTGGCTAGTTTCTGGAAAGATTTTAGTAGTATTCGATATAGTAGAAGGAGAATTGTTAAGGATGACTACAGGTTTTCTACTGAATAATTGAAAGAGTTGTAATTCCAATAACTGCAATTGGGAAGACTGTAGGTGGAGTGGTAAAAATCAAGTTTGGTTTTAGATGTAATAACTTTAAGTAACATATTAGATGTTCAAATAGAGGTATCAAGAAAAGAATTGAATACACATATCTGGAGGTTTTGAGAGAGATCTGTGTTAGAGAAATACATTTGGGAGTCACAGGCTAACAGTTGAAATTAAAATTCACATTTGAGATCACCAAGATAATAAGTACAGATAGAAAAAAAAACAGTATGTGATAAGTCCTGATATACTTTATTATCTAAGGAAAATGAGGCATAGCTTGCAAAAGAATCTGACAGAGAGCACCCAAAAAAGGAGAAGCAACTCTAGTAAATTTGATAAAATGAAGCCACGTAAAGAAAATGTATCACAGAGGATGTACTGTGCAATGCTGCTTCTAGTGGATGTAGTAAGAAGAAGACTGACAGATGAATTGAGCCTTGTTGATATTTCAGTGACTATAATAAAAGTCATTTAAGTGGACTGGTAGGAACAAAGGCCAGATTGCAATGAGTCTATGAAAGGAGAGGAATTAGATGCAATGAATATAGACAGCTCTGAAGAAGCTTTATTTTGAATAAAGAAAAAAAAATTACATCTTCTCATCAATCTCAAACACATTGATTAAGTTAGCATGCCACATATTATGGAAAGGCTTTGCATTCCTGAAAACTTTGCATTACAAGAGAGCCATGGCCAAGAAGGATACCTGAACATTTTTTACACTGAGATAAGCCACTAAAGTTAGAAACAATTTGTTTTTACCCTTATTAGAAACAGGAAAATCTATTTCTAACACAAAACTGACCCAAACATTATCCAAAAAGAATTGTTTGTAATCTAAATTTTGAACAATACTGTGATCCAATTCTTCTGAAAAGTTGGACATTTTTACACATGCATTACTATGAGTTTGTCTATGAGTTTCTTCTTTTTCTTTGACAGCTCCAAAGTAGAGAAAAAAGTAAAAAATAGAGAGATAGATAAGAGGAAATTGGAATTGTAATAATCTTTTCTCTCCTTTCTTCTTCAAATAGAAATATACACATGTTTTCATGTTTATACAACAGAGTGACAAATAGATGACATATGACAGAGAAGTGTGAATCAAATTTTAGGAGCCACATCCTTAACTAAATAAATGGGGAAGAGAGAACAAAGGAGGAATTGGCTTTAGATGGGACTAAAAATATTCATCTGTGACAGTGACTCTCAGAGAGAGAGACAATCCGCTTATCCGCTTTTCCTTGCCAGAGAACATTTGGCAATGCCTTGATATATTTTTGATGGGCGGGGGGTAGGATTTTGACTAGCAGTTAGTGGGTAAAGGCCAGGGATGCTGCTAAATACCTGACAATGCAGAGTACAGCTTCCACAGCAAAGTATTATCCAGTCCAAAACATTAATAATGCCAACGTTGAGAAATTCTAATGTATGGTAAGAGAAGGAATGCGAAAGTATATGGGTGCAGAGATGGTAGTTGGTTATACATGGGAGTGAGGCTCTATTAAATTCAATGTCTGAATGTAGTAGAAACAAAGGTAATGAGCTAAAAAAGACAGAGACTGGGAAGGCAGAGAGTTGAATTTAACTACATTCATGAAATTTCATTATCAAGCAAATTCAAAGAATTGAAAGAAGAGTTTTAAGAAAATTGAGAGACTATGCAAGCAATTGATTATAATCATTAACCACAGAATTTAACCTGGGTAAGGAAGGGACTCGGATTTCCCTGATGGTTCATTGGTAAAGAATCCACCTGCCAATGCAGGAGATGTGGGTTTCATCCCTTGGTTGGGAAGATCCTCTGGAGAAGGAAATGGCAGCTCACTCCAGTATTCTTGCCTGGAAAATCCCATGGACAGAGGAGCCTGGAGGGCTACAGTTCATGGGATCACAAACAGTTGGACACAACTGAGTGACTCAACAACAATAAACAAGGGAGTCGAGATATTAAGTGAATGAGGAACAATGAAAATGGTCTATGGCCAATGTTTTGGAGGCTTAGTAGAGAGGATCAGGTCAGAGGTAAAAGCAAGCTGGTATGAAGGAAGTAGTCCTCAGAAGAGGAGTATATTAAGATTATGGAACTGATGCAGTTCCACCTGAGATAGGGTAGAATGTAAGATTGCTAATGGGAGATGGTTTTTCAAGGACTAGAAGGCTAGAGTATTCAAGGATCATTTGTATATATGTTGAAATTGCTAAAGATTCCAATGGAAAAGTCTTAGAAAAAGTGACTGAATAAGTAGATAATATTATTGAGAAGAGAAGGGGAATGAACCTGAGTTAACAGCTAGTAGCACAGAGTCAGGCTTCCCTGGTGGCTCAGATGGGAAAGAATCTGCCTGTAATGCAAGAGACCTGGGTTTGATTTCTGGGTTGGGAAGATCCTCTGGAGAAGGGATAGGCTGACCATTCCATCATTCTTGCCTGGAGAGTCCCTATCGACAGAGGAGCCTGGCGGGCTATAGTCCTTGGTGTAGCAAAGAGTCGACATGACTGAGCAACTAAGCACAGCACAGAGTCAGGAATATGACAAGCATGCAGTACTGTAATTCATACTAGTTAACTGCAGGCATCAATTTAGAAAAGAGAAAATGACCAGTAAACATAGGATGCTCAACCGTACTGAAAATTCTAATAATAAGATACAAATTTTCAACCTACCCAACTAACAAAATATTTAAAAACATTGATTGCATTCAAATTTTCAGTGATTATATGGTAAAATAGGTACTCCCATACATCATTGATGATATGTGCATCTGGCGTTTCCTTTATGGAAAATAATCTGTCAACATTCATTAATATTCAAAGTGTGTATTTTCCTGAACCCACCAACCCAAAATTTAAGAATCTGACCAATGGAAATGGAGGCCAGAAGATGTTAGGATTTATACAGATGACTGTTCATCTTTGTTCACACTTAGAAAATGAAAATTTATTTTGTTTCAAGGTGAAAAGAATTGTGTTTTTCTTTAGAGCAGCTGTAGGCTGCAAGCAGTACGGAAGAGGACCACTGGCTTGTCAGCAACAGTGGCAGTAAAAGGGAGCAAATGCCAGGACAGCAGCAGGTCAGGAGCTGGCAACACCGTGAGCATCTCTGGAGGGAAGTGGTGCCTGCAACAGCCTCATTAAACCTGCTGCTGTAGAGCCATGTAAGAGAGAAGCAGATGACACCGTGTTTAAGACCCAGCACCACCTGGTTTGAAATCCCTCCTCTGCCCCTTTCTGCTACAAACTGACCTCAGGCAAGTTATGTGATGTTACCGTGTAGCAGATGTCTCCTCTGTAGCATGGGGAGAAGAAGAGAACCCACATCATAGGGTCTTTTTGAGAATTAAATGAGATAATATTTAAGTGCCTAATAGCCGGTACATATCAACCATAGATAAATATTTGTTTAATAAAAATCAATCACTATATAAATATTGTTAAATAAAAAAAATGTCATCAATACTAGTGGGAGATAGTGTTTCTCCTCTACTGGTTGGACACATCTCAGAATGAAACATTGTGACTTTAGAATTTATCACTGGCAGAAAATGTACAGTTGAAATTAGAGCAAAAAAAAAAAAAACACTACAGTTATAGATTATACTGTTGGTCCTCAAACAGTTTGTTGTCATTATCCCTATTATTAACAATAAAACACATTATGAATTAAAATAATAACTTACCAGCTACAAAGCACAGAGCCAAATAATTTACCTGTATTTTCTAATCTACAAAACAACCATATGAGGTACTCATTTTATGCACTTTTGATAAATGATAAAATTGATTCCGAGCAAGATAAGTCAGCAAACTATCCAAAGTCAACCAGTTAATAAACTAGTAGCCAAGATGCAAGCTTCATTCAGCCTGATTCCAAAGTTTTTACCATTCACTTCCACAGGCTTTCTCCATTGTATGGCTCAGCCTGGGAAAACTGAGAGCTTTCTAAGGTCATTCTGCTGTTGTGTAATATGACCAGTGCTCCACTGAGGGATTTGTGGCCAGAAACAAAACAAGGGGTGTATCTTGATGAATTTTAGCTATAAGAGAATCAGTTCTGATTTTAAAGTAATCCACACAAAATAGTCCAAACTAAAATATAAGTAAATAAATTCTAAAAAGTAAAATAAAATTGTCACGTGACATAAAGATGTGACTTTTTTAGAAAACAGAATCATTAACAAGATGCTAGAGACCAATTAAATGGTCAAGATTCATAATATCAGGACTAAGTTTCTCTGTATTTCATGGATCATTAATCCATATCAGGCAGGTTTAATTAGAGAGGAAAAGTCAAATGATTTCCAGTTGCCTTTCTACATCATTTAAACAACTTTTAAGTGTTCAGATTATAATAAAAGCAGCTTTGAACCAATATTCTATCCATTCTGGTGTGCCCTCTGCTTATTTCCCAGGGAAGTATGAGTGATCTCATTAACTTTTCCTGAGGTGACAGATCAGTATCACACACACTTAAGCCTGCACTTCTAAATTATCAGCATAATTAGCAGAGCAGATTATACATTATTAAACTTTATTTCACTCTTTTTTAGGATTAAGCTATTAAATAACATATTTAAATATACTAGTTTAATACTACTTGGTGGCTAACATTTCAAAAGCTATTTAGCACCTTTATATTTATCTAAAAAACATGTAAGTATGTCATCTAGATTAACCTCTCGATACAGGGGAAAAAGCAATGAAACAATTGTGTTAGCAATTGGAGCCCTTAAATAATTGTGGTTACAATAGGAGTTTAAATGCTAGTGCTATTCCACATAAAGATCTACAGGATTTAAAACTCTAGGCTCATTATCCTTATCCTACGCTTTATTTCAAGTTTCTTAACCTATCAAATATGCTGTTATTTTAAAATTTTTATGAAGACTTTATTAACCCTTGATTGGAAAAATGTGTGTCCTTGGTTTTAATATAGTGTATAAATAGGTATTTACACTAAACTACCAGGTGAAGGGAATCAATAAAAGATGTTTTGACTTAGTCTCCTTTTTCTTTACTATAATTATAACCACTAAGTTCTTATTTTGGTATTGCATCATATCACATCTTATATCTTGAATTTTTCACTGAAAGTCATGTTCTATTTCTAGTATTCATCTGTGCATAGTCTGAACAATCACCTTGTCACATCAATTTTTTTCTTACTTACAAAGAGACATCTTATGTCAGCTAGTTTGTTCTGATCTGAAGAGGAGAATTCTATGTTTTTTCATATTTCATTCTACTCTAATAAGAGATTGTAGTGCAGGAAAGAGAGAGAGAGAGAGAGACAGAGAGAGAGAGAGACGAGAGAGAGAGAGAGAAGCAGGACAGACAGAGAGTGAACAAATACTTCTATGTGAATATAAGTTCAAAGAAAGCAAGCCTTTCTTTTGGCTGCTGCTGCTGCTAAGTCGCTTCAGTCGTGTCCGACTCTGTGCGACCCCATGGACTGCAGCCCACCAGGCTCCTCCATCCATGGGATTCTCTAGGCAAGAACACTGGAGTGGGTTGCCATTTCCTTCTCCAATGCATGAAAGTGAAAAGTGAAATGAAGTGCTCAGTCGTGTCCGACTCTTAGCGACCCCATGGACTGCAGCCCACCAGGCTCCTCCATCCATGGGATTGTCCAAGCAAGAGTACTGGAGTGGGGTGCCATTGCCTTCTCCGTTCTTCGGCTACTATGTGTCAAACATCATATTAAACACTGAAGAATCAAAGAAGTAAAATATTTGATTCTAATCCAGAAGAAAGAATGGATTAATATAAACCACATGCATAAAGGCCTAAGAAGTTTTCATGTGGGTAAATAACTATTTCCTATCTGAGCTATTGTGGATGTTTATTTCTACTTCTAACTAAACAAGACAAAAAAAGCACTTTTAAATATAGTTGTACTTGTATTAGCAACCTGAGAAAGCATGAACAATTTGGGAGATGAGAATAGGAAATAGGAATGAATATACCGCATGAGTTTCTATAACTCTACAAAGAGCCCTGGTGGCAGATAATGTGTAAAATGCATATTAAATTAGACTTCGATAGCCAATCTATGGAGCATAGGTTAGAAAGTTTTGTTTTGTTTTTAAATTAGATTTCTGAGAAAACAAATACCTATTTCCACTTGTATTACACTATTGTTTTTAGTGTAAATATCTTGACATGTTTAAGATATTCTCCCCCTTATAAGAAGAAAATTAATGTTTGTTTCTCCACTAACATGGCAAAGATTAGGTTACAACTTTATTAATTTATTTTTGAAAATAAACTTATTTCATACAGTTTTCGTATCACATAAGAGATAGATAAAAGCAAATCCTTGCCCCACTCATATTATATTTGAAATCCTAATATCGGAAATCTAGTAGAATGCCTTAACCAATCAAGCTAAATATTTTGGGGCACTCTTTAATATGCTGCACTGATGAAGCAAGAGTATAAGTTAATTCAACCATGAACAATTCTTTGATTATCATACACCTCAACTACTCTGCACTGACCACAGGAAAAACAAAAACAAGGAAAATGAAATGGGATTAGTTCCTGATGAATTGAAATTCTTTTAACAGACAGTGAACAAGCTTTAGTCTTTTCTCATTGAGAGTAGTATTCAATACATGTATCTGATATATGATAACATTCTTATATGAATAACAACATATGGAAAAATTGAAATTATTGCCTCTGCATTATTTGTTACAGTAAAGTGAGTGTGAGTTATGTAACAGGAAAAATTATAAATAACTATACCAATTATACTTTTTTTGAAAACTGTGTCTGCAGTTGCATACCTATTATTTGTCAATAAGTTGAGCATAAAGATATAGAAAGTGATAAATTATACGATTTTCAGATGATTTTGCAACTGAAGCTTAAAAAAAGATTGCTAAAAAACCTCAGTTAAAGGAGGAAAAACACATAATTCAATTGGATAAGACATGATTATACCATGCTTAAGTCATTGTCAGTATCTGGAAAATATGGAGAAGTTTAAAAAAGCCTGATAATTACAGCATCAGCTAGTTTTGGCAGGCCTATAATATTCATTTTTCCTGTTTCTTAGACAAATGCAGAATTCTATAGTGTTGGAATTGAATGTCAAAAAAAAGAGTCCTGTCAGTGCTCCTACACGATATACAGACTTTTTTTACAGATGAATTATTACAACTTTGTGTTTTGCTTCTCTGCCTTCACAGTTATTTCACACACACTTTTTGTAAGTAGCTGTAAATGATGAAGCATGAAAATTTCACAGAACTCACTAAGAAGTGTGAAATCAAGTTTGAGATGTAGAACATTGTTAATTTATTTGTACCGTTGGTAGAGGTAGGACAACACAATTAAGATCAAGAGATATATCAAGTAAGGGGAGGGGGATAGAAATCAAGTCTATTGACACCTATCTCCTCTATTCATATCTGTCACTTTCCTGGATAAATCAAACACATATACAGAATCTATCGATACAATCAATAATGTCTGGTTTTGTGAAGTTTACAGTCTACTTAAAAGGTAATATTCTTAAATATATCCATGGAAGCTCCAGGGTAAACAAGTGGACAACAAATATTTGAGCACAGAATAAAATTTCATCTCCTCCGTTTGTAGTCCTGAATCACTTAAACTTCTCTGTGTGGAGCAATTGATATTTCTGAGAAAACGATGCAATCCTTCTGAATCTCTTTCTCTCCTGATCTATATGTGATGTGTGCTTGTGCTCAGATGCTAAGTCGTGTCCGACTCTTTGTGACTTCAAATAAAATGTAACTAATATTAATATATCTTTTAGATACAGGTAGATACATTTTATTAATACTACTTGCATCTTATGTTACATTATACATTTTTATAATATATATTTTTTTCTGAAGATTCAGAGATATTTCTCTAAGTTAATTTTCCATTTTTAATTTATTTTGCTTAATTTTACATTTTTTATAGATTTAAATAACCACTCTGTCCCTTTAGGGCACAAGTTTTATTTATATTGTATCATTACAGTATCTTTTCTGTAAAAAAGAATTAGTATCTCAGTGTTCCCACAGTATAATGAACATACGACAACACTTAGTTCTCTTCTTCTATTGATTACATTTATATCCATGAACGTTTTTTCTGAAAATAAAAATTATCTCATTTAAAATATGTAACTTAGCACCATTAGTTTCCTACTTTATTATGGAAATTTGAATAAAGGATATTTAAACAGCTTGACATAACATTTTCTTTCTTGATTAGCTCATATTTTCTATCTGCTTTTAGAAAAGGTGTAACTTTTAGAAAAGCTTATTGTATAGGCATAATGATAGAAGTACCTGTCAGGTCATGTTGACAAATACCAGCCACAGCAATAGGTGTAATGCTTAGGGAAAGGGGCTCCAAGCCAGTTTTTGTGAGCCCAACTTCTGTGAACTGGGAAGGATGAGGGAACAGGGTGATTTAAGAATAAGGCGTGCTGCGATTCATGGGGTCGCAAAGAGTCGGACATGACTGAGCGACTGAACTGAACTGAACTGAAGGTAGTACTTAGTTATGTATGGATGTGAGAGCTGGACTGTGAAGAAAGCTGAGCGCCGAAGAATCGATGCTTTTGAACTGTGGTTTGGAGAAGACTCTTGAGAGTCCTTGGACTGCAAGGAGATCCAACCAGTCCATTCTAAAGGATATCAGTCCTGGGTGTTCTTTGGAAGGAATGATGCTAAAGCTGAAACTCCAATACTTTGGCCACCTCATGCAAAGAGTTGACTCATTGGAAAAGACTCTGATGCTGGGAGGGATTGAGGGCAGGAGGAGACGGGGATGACAGAGGATGAGATGGCTGGATGGCATCACTGACTCAATGGACATTAGTTTGAGTGAACTCTGGGAGTTGGTGATGGACAGGGAGGCCTGGCGTGCTGCGGTTCATGGAGTCGCAAAGAGTCTGACACAACTGAGCGACTGAACTGATTGAACTGAATGATAGAAATGTAATGGGAGAAATATGGTGCCTGGAAATATTCTAGAAGATAAAAATTTAAAAAAAAAAAAGGAAAAGAAGAACTTGTCTTACTCAAAAGTAAACAATCAGAGTTTTATAATATTGCTATAAAAATTTTCAGTTTTTCTTATGACAACTGCTTAAATTTAGAAACAATGGAATCAGAAAACTACAGTGTGTCACCTTTAAGAAGAATGTAAAGGAAATTTAATCTAACCTTCTATTTACAGAGAAGGAGGTATGAATCAAGCAAATCACTTACCCAAGATCATGTAGTGAGTTCAAAAAATTAATGAACTTATGTATAATAAAGAAAGGCCACTGAAGTTTTATAGCTCAAAGTAATGGCTACCTTGGTTTATTCTTTAACACTCTTTAAAGCAGAGGGATTATGAATTTTAATGTTTAAACATTAAAGCATACTAGAATGTTTATACAATATATGTAATGTGCCAATAAAATTAATATCCACTTATCATCACCAAACTTTTAGAAGACTTCCTGAAGTTCATTTCTCAAACTATTTTACCTCTTCTACTGCCTGTTTATTTGATGAGGTATTAACTAGCAATGTGGTCCAAAATTATAAATTTATGAGAATATACATAGTAGAACTGTTTTTGTTTTTGTTTTTGTTTTCCCCAGAAACTGAGTAATTCTCTTCGGATAAACCAAATGTTATTATTTTGTTGAATTTTTCACTCATCACTTTTAATTGATCCAAAGACAAAATAAATCCAATCTCTATTTTGTTCTGAAAAATCTAGATTTGTTTTTTTGTTATCAAAGATAAAAATCTACAGTTACATTGTAAAGAACTTGATTTAAGATAAATAGAACAAAGAACTCTGTAATAAGCAAAAGGAATAGTAAATCACTATATAGTATATAGACAACCATTGTTATTCAAGTACAAACTACTCTCTCACATTTCAGAAAATGGCTGAAAATATATTTATATGTTTTAATTGCTATTTATTGAAAGCCAAATTATCCCCTTAAGTAAACATAAGAAGACAATTATGGGCAATTATGAGCTGCAAAGTCTATGCATCTAGAAAAGAAAACCTCAGCAGGAGGATCTGGCAACAGAATATTGTTTAGTCAGCAGTTTTTGTTTTTGTTTTTTTATTTTTCACATAAGGATGAGTGATTATACAATAACTATCACAGCACGTTTGGTAATATTTCAGTATTAGATGAGATGTATTTATTTCAGTGCATTCTATTACCACAATAATGTGATGTTCCATTCCTTATTTTTTTTTTCTCTTCTGTTGAACTGAATTTAACCTAATATGTAATTTATTTAATATAGTAAAAAATATCATCTTATGCCTGCATTTTTAAATATATTTAAGTAATGTCCATGAATCACCACCAGCAGCATCACTTGGGAATTAGAAAAGCAAATTCTCAAGTGGCATCCTATACTTTCAGCATAATAAACCCTGTGTGGGGGTCCCAGCAATCTGCAGTAAATCCTCTGCACGGTTCTGCTGCACAGCATCACACTGACAGAGATTAATGATAAAAAAACACCATACTAACCTAAAGGCTCCCTAAAAAACATGATTTGAAGATTGATAATCAGCAAAATCCATTGATCTCACATACTGTTGAAACTGTATGAAACTGTTTGAAACTGGATCTTTAAACATGCAGATATCCTTGGAAGTGGGAGTAGTTAAACTGCCATTATGCCCCCTATTTTACTAGTCACGTGGCACATCACTCTTGTCTATTTTTTCTCAAGGATTACTAGTACATTATTCTACTTCAAACAGACTCTGGAATATGGCCAAGGATCAATTTAATACAAGACCCAATGGTTCATTTCAGTTTCACAGCTCTTTACCTGTCTATGTAATCTCTTTGATGTCAAAGTCCATAATATTAAACACTTTAAAATGCTATTATTGATTTGTAATTGCTGCTTGGAACTGTTAACCATAATCACTTTAAAGCATTCTTTCAGTATCGCTCAGTGATACTACTCTGTAGTGGTTTCTTTCTATTTATGCTCTGATGATTTCTTCTAACTTACAAAAGAGGATTTTTCTGTTGTTTGTTAGCTCTCTCCTTTTATTGCTATATAGTTAGGATTTCATCTAATATATGTGTTAGTTGCTCAGTCATGTCTGACTCTTTGTAAACCCATGGACTGTAGCCTGCCAGGCTCCTCCATCCACAGGATTTTCTAGGCAAGAATACTGGAGTGGCTGGGAGAGGGAGAGGGTGGGATGGGTTGGCAGAGTGGCAATGTAACATGTGTGATATCATAAGCGAAACGAATTGCCAATTACAAAAGAGGATTTTTCTGTTGTTTGTTAGCTCTCTCCTTTTATTGCTATATAGTTAGGATTTCATCTAATATATGTGTTAGTTGCTCAGTCATGTCTGACTCTTTGTAAACCCATGGACTGTAGCCTGCCAGGCTCCTCCATCCACAGGATTTTCTAGGCAAGAATACTGGAGTGGCTGGGAGAGGGAGAGGGTGGGATGGGTTGGCAGAGTGGCAATGTAACATGTGTGATATCATAAGCGAAACGAATTGCCAGTCCAGGTTTGATGCAGGATGCAGGATGCTAGGGACTGATGCACGGGGATAATCCAGAGAGAGGGTGTGGGGCGGGAGGGTGGAGGTGGGGGTCGGGATTGGGAGTTCATGTACACTCATGGCTAATTCATGTCAATGTGTAACAAAACGAATACAGTATTGTAAAGCAAAACAAACTAAAAAATAAAAATTAATTTAAGAATACTGGAGTGGGTTGCCATTTCCTTCTCCAGAGGATCTTCCCGACCCAGGGATTGAACCCAGGTCTCCTGCATTTCAGGCAGACTCTTTACTGAGTGAGCCACCTCTAATGCCCTCTTGTAAATCCATTTCCTAGGTTCCTGGGTTTCCCTGGAAAACCAAGAGATCATATTAGAATTAGAAAAGAGTTTCTTTAATGGTGACATGCATAGATTAAGAAATATTTAACATGATTTTGAAAGCGAAAGTGTTAATTGCTCAGTCCTGTCTGACTCTTTGTGACCCCATAGACTGTAGCCCACCAGGCTCCTCTGTTCTTGGAATTCTCCAGACAATACTGGAGTGGGTAACCATTCCCTTCTCCAGGGGATCTTCCCAATCCAGGGATTAAACCCAGTTCTCCTGCATTGCAGGTAGACTCTTTACCATCTGAGCCAACAGGGAAGCTTTAACATGATTATAGGTAGTACATAAATAAGTCCAAAGTCAAGAATTCCTAATTTTTGTTTGTGAAGAACACAAAGCTAATTGTCAACTGTGAGTTGAAATAAAGAATAGTGGGGGGGAAAGAAATTATAACAGAAGGATGTAGGTAGACAAATGTTATCTAGTTGACTTAGTGAAAGTGAAAGTCACTCAGTAGTGTCCGACTCTTTGTGACCCCCATGGACTATACAATCTATGGAATTCTCCAGGCCAGAATACTGGAGTGGATAGCATTTCCCTTCTCCAGGGGATTTTCCCAAACCAGGAATCTAACCCAGGTCTCCCACATTGAAGGTGTATTCTTTACCAGCTGAGCCACAAGGGAAGCCCAAGAAAACTGGAATGGGTAGCCTATCCCTTCTCCAGGGGATCTTCCCGACCCAGGAATCAAACTGGGGTCTCCTGCATTGTAGGCAGTTTCTTTACTGACTGAGCTGTAGTTAAATGAATGACTTAATCTTTTTTCCCTTCATTTTCTTTGGTATCCTTCTCCGGAGTATATTAGAATTTCCAGCATTATCTTTAGTAACTAATACCTATTAAGTCATATATAAATATGTTTTTATAATTACTTTTATTATGACTAGTTAACATTTTAATGAGTTGTTTTATTAAAGTATTTCTGCTGAGCACCTAGCTAAGGAAAAGATTGGATAGTGTCACAGTGAACAGGAAATAAAAGCTTGGAACAAATGTCAACTGGCCAAAAATAGAAAGGTCTTGCAGAATAAAATATTCTTAGTAGAAGGCTTCTAAATCTCATTATTAAGGCAACACATTATCAAAGTAGTGTTGGTACTACTTTGATGACAGTAGTGAGAGAGGTCACTACTCTCTCTCACTGATGGTAGAATAGTGAAATCACCTGATTTACTATAATATATCCTACCTGTCATAAGCTTAAAATTCATTAAAGAAGGTATGCCACACACACACACACACACACACACACACACACACACAGCTTATAATGGCAAAAGATTCCAAGCTTATCCTAGAAAAATGTGTTTTTATGATCAAGGCTCCTTCTGGAAGGCTGAATCCTTTGTAATAGTCCCATAATTTGTAACTGTTATTCATGGCTGAACATAGCAGGCCCCAAGATTGGCACAGTAACCAGCTCAAATACAAATTATTACCATAATTATAAAGACAGGAGTGATCACAAGCATCTAACACTTCCAGCTCAAGTTGAAAAGGACAAGGGAGCATGCCCTTGACCAGAGCACTAGTCACTAGCATGAGACAACCTGGAAACAGAGAAAATGAATGAAATAAGTTATCTAAGCTGCTCACTCCTTGGAAGAAAAGTTATGACCAACCTAGATAGTATATTCAAAAGCAGAGACATTACTTTGCCGACTAAGGTCCGTCTAGTCAAGGCTATGGTTTTTCCTGTGGTCATGTATGGATGTGAGAGTTGGACTGTGAAGAAGGCTGAGCGCAGAAGAATTGATGCTTTTGAACTGTGGTGTTGGAGAAGACTCTTGAGAGTCCCTGGGACTGCAAGGAGATCCAACCAGTCCATTCTGAGGGAGATCAACCCTGGGATTTCTTTGGAAGGACTGATGCTAAAGCTGAAGCTCCAGTACTTTAGCCACCTCATGCGAAGAGTTGACTCATTGGAAAAGACCCTGATGCTGGGAGGGATTGGGGGTAGGAGGAGAAGGGGACGACCNGGGAGATCAACCCTGGGATTTCTTTGGAAGGAATGATACTAAAACTGAAGCTCCAGTACTTTGGCCACCTCATGCGAAGAGTTGACTCATTGGAAAAGACCCTGATGCTGGGAGGGATTGGGGGTAGGAGGAGAAGGGGATGACCGAGGATGAGATGGCTGGATGGCATCATGGACTCAATGGATGTGAGTCTGAGTGAACTCCGGGAGTTGGTGATGGACACGGAGGCCTGGTGTGCTGCGATTCATGGGGTCGCAAAGAGTCGGACACGACTGCGTGACTGAACTGAACTGAACTGAAGAAGGGAATGGCAAGCCACTTCAGTATTCTTGCCTTGAGAACCCCATGAACAGTATGAGCATGAATAGAGTGTTTCAAACCCTCTGTTAGCATTCTAGCTTACTTGACTGGTTTATCCAAACTCTTGCAACATTGTTGAGCCTATGCTTGCTGCCAAGTTCTCACATCCCTTATCCATTGTGTTCCTGGGAGTGCAAATAGTTAAGATACAGGAATAATAAGCAGTAGCTTTAGCATTAGCAACATTAGACATTGAGTTAATAAGTTCTTTCTTTGCTGTAACCCACTGAATCTTTGCTCCATAAAAATGCAACTCTGTACTTTAAGGGTGACGCAGGCTAAGAATGTAAGAAGAAACACAAGGGAAGATTATTGTTCTTGCTGGCCAACATTTATCTAAAAGAGGTCATGAAATATCAACAAGCCTCCGGGACAGAAGATGATGTACAAAAAATAAGACTCTTGCAGGAAGGAACCTGATATCGATAAAAGTTATTACTGATGGAATGTTGACTCTGCATTTTTCACCTTGCTGTATGTACAACTCAGGGTATAAAAGCCCCGAGGAAAATAAAGTAAAATGGGCTTCGCTCACTGAAGCTTGGTCACTCCGTGTCATTCTTTCCTTATCTCTTTCTCTATCTTTCTTCATTCGCCAACGTTGTCCATCCTGAGGATATCCCTGGACTCTGCTGAGGCTGGACCTCAGGAGACAAGGAAGTCTGGGGTGCTGCAGTCCATGGGGTCACAAACAGTTAGACATAACTTAGTGAATGAAAGTGAAAGTGAAGTCGCTCAGTCGTGTCCGACTCTTTGCGACCCCAAGGACTGTAGCCTACCAGGTTCCTCCATCCATGGGATTTTCCAAGCAAGAATACTGGCGTGGGTTGCCATTTCCTTCTCCAGGGGACCTTCCTGACCAGAGCTCAAACCTAGGTCTCCCACATTGTAGGCAGACCCTTTACCATCTGAGCTACCAGGAAACTCCAACTTAGCAACTTAATAACAGCAATTGCTAGCTTCAGAAGAAAAGGGGAAAAAGCAATATTGTGGTCGAGCAAGCAGTCCCATCTTTAAGGAGCTCTGGCTAATGTGCATGCAAATTCACAGGCACATTATGGAGGGAGAAGGCCCAAACAAACACAGAGAATTTTATGTTTACAAATTTTATTTTATCAGCTTTAACAAATGTCACTGATGTTTCTTCTTTAACACTAACATTATTTCCTGACATTTTCTGACAACATTATTTTTCGATGTTTCCAACAAAAGTATGTCTAGTCAAACCTATGGTTTATCCAGTAGTCATGTATAGCTGTGAGAGTTGGACCACAAAGAAAGCTGAGTGCTGAAGAATTGATATTTTTGAACTGTGGTGTTGGAGAAGACTCTTGAAAGTCCCTTGGACAGCAAGGAGATCCAACCAATTCTAAAGGAAATCAGTCCTGAATATTCATTGGAAGGACTGATGTTGAAGCTGAAGCTCCAATACTTTGGTCACCTGATGCAAAGAACTGACTCACTGGAAAAGACCCTGATGCTGGAAAAGATTGAAGGCAGGAGAAGGGGACGACAGAGGATGAGATGGTTAGATGGCATCACTGACTCAATGGACAAGTTTGAGCAAGCTCCCGGATTTGGTGATGGACAGGGAAGCCTGGCGTGCTGCAGTCCATGGGGTCGCAAAGAGTCAGACACAACTGAGCGACTGAACTGAACGTTATTTCAGCCGTGGGAATATAGATAAGGAAGCTCCAATACTTTGGTCACCTGATGCAAAGAACTGACTCACTGGAAAAGACCCTGATGCTGGAAAAGATTGAAGGCAGGAGAAGGGGACGACAGAGGATGAGATGGTTAGATGGCATCACTGACTCAATGGACAAGTTTGAGCAAGCTCCCGGATTTGGTGATGGACAGGGAAGCCTGGCGTGCTGCAGTCCATGGGGTCGCAAAGAGTCAGACACAACTGAGCGACTGAACTGAACGTTATTTCAGCCGTGGGAATATAGATAAGGTCAATGTGAAAATATATTTATAAATCAATGACTTGAATTAGAGATTGTCCACACTATCATGGACATGACATGAAGTTCCCGGCGGTGAGCTCAGGGCTCGTGCTGCCTCCCTGGTGAATGGGGACAGAAAGGGAAACCCTGTTCCTTTTGGTTTCCATCATCAGCGCAAGCCATTCCCAGCGCAGGGAGGGCAGGAAGCGCAGGGCCCAGTTGGGCCCAGCCAGGTTCCCACCAGAGGCCGAGTTCTGACAGGAGTTTCCAGGAGTGAGAGGTGATTTCAACTTAACCCGTTTTCCACACGGTAACAGGGAAACAGAGATAAGAAAGCCTTCTTCAGCAATCAGTGCAAAGAAATAGAGGAAAAGAACAGAATGGGAAAGACTAGAGATCACTTCAAGAAAATTAGAGATACCAAGGGAACATTTCATGCAAAGATGGGCTTGATAAAGGACAGAAATGATATGGACCTAACAGAAGCAGAATACATTAAGAAGAGCTGGCAAGAATACACAGAACCGTACAAAAAAAGATCTTCATGACCCAGATAATCATGATGATGTGATCACTAATCTAGAGCCAGACATCCTGGAATGTGAAGTCAAGTGGGCCTTAGAAAGCATCACTACGAACAAAGCTAGTGGAGGTGATAGCATTCCAGTTGAGCTGTTTCAAATCCTGAAAGATGATGCTGTGAAAGTGCTGCACTCAATATGCCAGCACGTTTGGAAAACTCAGCAGTGGCCACAGGACTGGAAAAGGTCAGTTTCCATTCCAATTCTGAAGGAAGGCAATGCCAAAGAATGCTCAAACTACCGCACAATTGCACTCATCTCACATGCTAGTAAAGTAATGCTCAAAATTCTCCAAGCCAGACTTCAGCAATACGTGAACCGTGAACTCCCTGATGTTCAAGATGGTTTTAGAAAAGGCAGAGGAACCAGAGATCAAATTGCCAACATCCGCTGGATCATGGAAAAAGCAAGAGAGTTCCAGAAAAACATCTATTTCTGCTTTATTGACTATGCCAAAGCCTTTGACTGTGTGGATCACAAGAAACTGTGGAAAATTCTGAAAGAGATGGGAATACCAGACCACCTGACCTGCCTCTTGAGAAATCTGTATGCAGGTCAGGAAGCAACAGTTAGAACTGGACATGGAACAACAGACTGGTTCCAAATAGGAAAAGGAGTACGTCAAGGCTGTATATTGTCACCCTGCTTATTTAACTTATATGCAGAGTACATCATGAGAAACGCTGGACTGGAAGAAACACAAGCTGGAATCAAGATTGCTGGGAGAAATATCAATAACCTCAGATATGCAGATGACACCACCCTTATGGCAGAAAGTGAAGAGGAGCTAAAAAGCCTCTTGTTGAAAGTGAAAGAGGAGAGTGAAAAAGTTGGCTTAAAGCTCAACATTCAGAAAACGAAGATCATGGCATCTGGCCCCATCACTTCATGGGAAATAGATGGGGAAACAGTAGAAACAGTGTCAGACTTTGTTTTTTTGGGCTCCAAAATCACTGCAGATGGTGACTGCAGCCATGAAATTAAAAGGCGCTTACTCCTTGGAAGAAAAGTTATGACCAACCTAGATAGTATATTCAAAAGCAGAGACATTACTTTGCCGACTAAGGTCCGTCTAGTCAAGGCTATGGTTTTTCCTGTGGTCATGTATGGATGTGAGAGTTGGACTGTGAAGAAAGCTGAGCACCGAAGAATTGATGCTTTTGAAGTGTGGTGTTGGAGAAGATTCTTGAGAGTCCCGTGGACTGCAGGGAGATCCAACCAGTCCATTCTGAAGGAGATCAACCCTGGGATTTCTTTGGAAGCAATGATGCTAAAACTGAAACTCCAGTACTTTGGGCACCTTATGCGAAGAGTTGACTCATTGGAAAAGACCCTGATGCTGGGAGGGATTGGGGGCAGGAGAAGGGGATGGCAGAGGATGAGATGGCTGGATGGAATCACTGACTCGATGGACGTGAGTCTGAGTGAATTCCGGGAGACGGTGATGGACAGGGAGACCTGGCGTGCTGAGATTCATGGGGTCGCAAAGAGTCGGACACGACTGAGCGACTGAACTGAACTGAACTGAACAGGGAAACATCCCAGAATTCACTAGGAAAGGACTCACAACTGTTAGCTCCGACCTGGAGTTGCTCGGAACACTTATCCCGAAGCTAGGAGGAAGCAGCCCCAGCGCCCGCACAGGTAAAGGCTGAGACAGATGTGTGACCCCGCACCGGCCGAGCCGGAACCCGCGGATGGCAGGGCGGGGAGGAGCTCCGGCCGCGCCCACAATGTCCACCGAGAGGACACGCCCCGCGCCGCTCCAGACGCCCTCCGCGCTCAGGACACGCCCATCCTGGGCGAGGCCTTCTGAGGCTCCGCCCCACCCAGGCCCCACCTCCCCTACGGCCCGCCTCCCTTACGTAAGTGCCCGCGGACCCGGAAGCGGGTGTCGGGAGCGCAGGGCGCCTCAGGTGAGTGCGGTCCTGGGCGCTTCCCGCGCTCCTCGGCCCCGCCCCACCCCTTCCTTCACGCCGGGGCCTGAGTCCCTGCCGACGTCACAGACCCGCTCTCGAGCCGCTGGCCCGGGGCGCCCTGAGACTCGCG
Organism: Aepyceros melampus; assembly: GCA_006408695.1. NCBI lineage: Eukaryota > Metazoa > Chordata > Mammalia > Artiodactyla > Bovidae > Aepyceros > Aepyceros melampus. Next base: position 251,722 of record SJXQ01006244.1, on the reverse strand, counting down.
CTGCCGGGAGCTCCGCTGCCGGTTTCGAGTCGCATCCATTTCCGGATCCGAGGCCGTCCCGATCCGACCTTCCGGCCTACGGTCTCTTCACGGGGTCCCGTCCTGAACCACGCTGTGTCAGGTCCCCTCTCGCATCGGGCTTCTCGCCCTCTGCCTCTCGGGGCCGCCCGGGACTCCGCGCCCTCCCGCGGCTCCGGGAATCCGCAGACCCGCGTCTTCTCCAGAAGCGGCCCGGCCCCGCCGCTCGCTCCCCTCCGCGGTCACCGCCTCAGTAAGGCCCCTGAGCCCCCTGGGGGAGGCCGTTTGCCCTGTCCAGTGACGCCCCATGACCTTCTGTCCCAAGCCCTATCCTCTGCCGGCACGCGTACCGCTCCCTCATGGGGACAGTGTCCTCCTGGGCGGAGCATCTTTGCTCCATTCCATGGGTGTCGAATGAGGCGGCCAGGCTGAGACTGAACCAGGAGACGGAAGGAGTAAAGGAGAGTGAGGACTTGAAAAGTAAAATAGAGGAGGGAGGGAGGTGGGTGCAGTGGGACTGGAGAGACAAAATACCGGTTTAAAAAAAAAGGAAACTGACTGAATAAGAAGCATTGTGTGTGAGGTGTGAAAGTCGCTCAGTCGTGTCCGACTCTTTGCGACCCCATGGACTGTAGCCCACCAGGCTCCTCCGTCCATGGGATTCTCCAGGCAAAAATACTGGAGTGGGTTGCCATTTACTTCTCAAGGGGATCTTCCAGACCCAGGGATTGAACCCAGGTTTCCCATATTAGAGGCAGACCCTTTAACCTCTGAGCCACCAGGGAAATGGTACATGAAAACAGACAAAAAGGAGATCAGTACGGAGATGGCCAAGGACAGAATGGAGGAGGGGACTTTCACCAGCAGTAGCAGTTGGGGAGAGTAGAGGGATAGATTCCAAATTCATTCAGTTAAGTTCAGTTCAGTTGCTAAGTCGTCTCTGACTCTTTGTGACCCCATGGACTGCAGCAGGCCAGGCTTCCCTGTCCATCACCAACTCCCCGAGTTTACACAAACTCATATCCATTGAGTCCGTGATGCCATCCAACCATCTCATCCTCTAAAATTTTCCAAATTACTTTAAGTGTATTGTGTCCGATTCAGATCATGAGACCTCGGTCCTTTTGTCATTATTGTGTACTAAAAGTATTCTCTGGTGCTTAGTAAATAATTCTTCTCAAGGGGATCTTCCAGACCCAGGGATTGAACCCAGGTTTCCCATATTAGAGGCAGACCCTTTAACCTCTGAGCCACCAGGGAAATGGTACATGAAAACAGACAAAAAGGAGATCAGTACGGAGATGGCCAAGGACAAATGGAGGAGGGGACTTTCACCAGCAGTAGCAGTTGGGGAGAGTAGAGGGATAGATTCCAAATTCATTCAGTTAAGTTCAGTTCAGTTGCTAAGTCGTCTCTGACTCTTTGTGACCCCATGGACTGCAGCAGGCCAGGCTTCCCTGTCCATCACCAACTCCCCGAGTTTACACAAACTCATATCCATTGAGTCCGTGATGCCATCCAACCATCTCATCCTCTAAAATTTTCCAAATTACTTTAAGTGTATTGTGTCCGATTCAGATCATGAGACCTCGGTCCTTTTGTCATTATTGTGTACTAAAAGTATTCTCTGGTGCTTAGTAAATAATTTGTACACTATTTCGGTTGGTAGGGTTATTACTGATTTTTGTCTTAAAAGTCAGTACCAGATAGTTTAAACAACTGGTCCAGTGTTCAACAGCATTCTTTCTTCTGTATGTGAGTTTTTAATGTATTGGTCTGTGAGCTACAGTTTTCAACTAAGTATATGCTCTCTTCAAATTTCCTTTTATTTTTTTGTTTGTTTTGCAAATATTGAATAGGCTGGATGATTCTAGAACTTGTTCTCACAGATCTCATTTGTTCATGATGAGTACTTTACTCAGAGCTATTTCCATACCTGAATGTTTGTGTTTCCCAATGCCGTTATTTAAAAGTGTTCTTAATATTATACTTTTTATATATTCATAGAATTGTATATTTTGATATCTATTGTGGAAAATAGAAATTAAGTGGTTTTAATCAAGATGATTACAACCATGAAAGACAACTTGCCCTTGCTCAGGAAAATGAAGTGAGATCTGGAATCTTTAGGGGCAGGAGTGAGAATGATCCTGGACCACCCCATGCCTGTGAGGCCAGTAATGGTTCCCCTCTCCTGTTCCTGTGCCTTTCCATGTGCCCCAGGACATATTCTCGCATAGTCAGAAGGCAACTGGTAGGGAAAGATCAAGATTTTTTAAACGAAGCACAGAACAGAGGTATTTCTCCAAGGAGGAGGTGGCACTTGGTTCAGGAAAGGAACTTGGAGGAGAAAGGGTGATGTACTTTGGATGTTAGAGAGTGAAAAAGAGCCTAGGAAGCTTAGCAACAGGAGAGGAGGAGACCTCTTCCCATCCTCACCTGGTGATGCGGTGCTCAGCAGGTGCTGGAAGACACTGTGAGGATTGACTTGAAAAAGAGAGTTGTACCAACTCGCCTTCCCATATCTGCTGTGTGATGTGTGGGCTTTACAGCATAGAGGGGCAGAGAAACTTAGCTGTTGATGCCCATATAGGAGTTTATTGGCCCTGTTCCCTAATAGTTCAGCAGACGCAGAGGACCATTTTTTCCAAATGTTGAGTTTCTCCCCTACATGTGTGGTTGTGGCCAGAAAGGGGGGAAGTTATTTGAGGACGTGAATGGCACATTCCCAGCACTAAGGAGTGACTTCTGGCCTGAGCAAGACACCCAGAGTAGGGGAAAGATGAGGAGTCAGGAGTAAGTCTTTATCTGGGAAAGCTCATGTTATCTGTTGGTTGATCTGCCCTCTCTTTCCTGTAATGCTGTTCTTAGGACTTGCTAAAATCTGACTCTCAGATGCCCTGCCTAAGATGTTTCCTCACTCATCTATGGCCTCTCCTATCTCCAGACCAATTCTATCTCACTGTCAGCCAGTGACATGGGACTTGGGACATGATTCCATTTGGGGTTTCGTCATCAGCAATGCTGCATGCCCAGACATTGACTAGAGACAGGAACTGGACACCATGCAGTCAATAAGATTGCCAGTGGGGACTGCATAGGCACCAGAGGCGGATGTAGACTGAGATGAAAGAAAATTGTGGAGAGGGGGAAAGTGTTCTACCTGGTTGTACAATGTTGCTGAAGCTTAACAACATAAATCTTTTTATTTGGCCTGTAATTAGAGACTTAGCCATGATAAATTAAGGTGGTATTTCATCCACATCATGTAATATATTTTATTCTGTAATTGTTTAAAAACAGAATCAACCCAAAATGTCCAATAGTAAGAGGATTCTAATACTGTTCACAGCACACCGTCCCAGGGAGATTTTGGTATTCATGGATTTGTAAAGAATTTACTTGTCTGCAGATGGAGAATGTTCCTCCTCTTTGGGTAAGTTGGGGTTTCATTGCTGAGTCAAGAGATGGTTGGCTCATTACATTTCATTTTGTAATAGGTTTTGGCACCATGCTCCCTACTCACAGTACACAGTTGCCAAGAAATCCTCATCTGTCTGTCCCCTGTACCTTAACCAGGATTCATTTTAAATATGTGTGTATAATTGTAGATTTGGATAAAATGACAACTCTTTGTTCCTGACTTCCATTTTACTAATTATTTAAGAGACTGAGTAAAGGTTATTCTTTATAGACATGTATATATAGAATGAATTTTCCTACTTACTTTTCTAATTTCTGGTTTAGTCACACACACACAGACACCTTGATAATGTCGATGCAGTGAAGCCAGATCAGGGCCTTGGCTGTTTTCCCTTCGTAAGGTGTCACCTGTGTCATAGTATAAAATATTATGTTCATTTAGTCCTAATATATTGTTTAATATTGTTCATTTCAACTGTTTAATTTGAACTATTTTAAAGTTTCAAATAATATAGGTTCAGATGTAACTTGACTGATCTCCAGTTTGGTTTTTTTTTTCTTTTCACAGTTATTTTAGCTATATCCTCATCCCAAATCAAAACTGAGACAAAAATCAACTGTTCGGATGTTTCTCATTTTTTATGTGAAATACTGCATATGATTTTTGGGGGGTATACTTGATTTACAATTCTGCTCAAGATGTACAGCAGATTGGTACAGTTGTACATGCATGTACATATTATTTTTCAGATTCCACATGTGACTGTTAAGTCTGAGCTGCACCACTTTCCGCAGCCACAGATTTGTCTGTTTCCATGTCCTCTAGTCTAAGAGTTTGGTTTGGCAGACTTCGTTCATGTCACATTTATGTCCTTAAAAAGTTTTAAAATTTCTTTGCATGGGTTTGCAAATTTATCTGAAGTTAGAGTTATAATATCTTGCTGTTATACATAGAGATGGCTTTCTTGTGTTTACTTAGGTTTTAAACTGTTGTTACTAAATAGGAAACATTGATTTCAGTACATTAAGGTTGGATTTGTCCACTTTAAAAAGTATTATTAGGTATGATAGTTAAAATGGATTCTTATGTATATATTTTTTTTAGTTTGAAATCATATCTTCCAAAAATCATTACAATCTCAGCTCTTTGATACCGTTTTTGAATTTCATCTTTTTTCCTCTCTTTTCTTGGTTCTGACTCAAGCACCTGCACTGATTTCTAGGATACTTCTTCTATTTTGACACAGCCAAAAAAAACAAAGTCCTATTTAGAGACAGAAAGTAGAATGGTGGTTTCCAGGCATTGGGAGGAGAGGGGAATGGGGAGTGGTGGGTGCAGAGTTTCAGTTTTACAAGATGAAGAGTATTGAAGATGGTTGCACAACACTATGAATGTATTTGACACCACTGAACTATACACTTAAAAATGGCTAAGATGATAAATGTTATGTGTATGTTTTATTTTACAATTTAAAAAATTAAACAAATTATGTGTACAATAAAAATCAGTCCTGAAACTAATCATTTATTCTGGAAATCCCTAAATTTTGTGGATTGTGGAGTTTTTCAGTTATTAGGATAACAACTAGATCTGACTTAAAGAGACGTACACTGGATGAGCTTTTTCTTGCTTGGTAGTGAAAATGAAAGATATTCTCTTTGGATAGATGTTTACTCAGCATAAATATTTACACTTATGTAGAGTTACCACTCTTCTGTCCACAGTCTGTGAATATTGTTGTTAGGTTACACATCCTCTTACAAATAAAACTAAAGGGAAGAAAGGATTCATTTGCTGTAGATTCTCAGTGCTGCCCAGAACAACCAAAATGATAAAACACTGAAGTCTGAGAAAAGGCATGAAGTTTGCTTTTGAGACTTTTAGGGGACGCAAAAACTAAAGAATACAATTTGTTGTCCTTAATTTCATCTACAGGATCTGCCTAATTTCCTGATTTTATCCTGATTAGGACCCACTTGCCAGATACTGTCCTTTGGATTAAAACACTGATGAGATTATCAACAGCATTAAAAGAGAATTCATCAAAATGATGCATTTTCTGGAAAGAGAAAGATGCTCTGAACTCTGGAATGTGTGGCAGTGTCCTCAGTGAATATTTGGCTTTACTGAGTTTTCCGTCTGTTTGGTTCTGGTGAGTACTGGAGACCATATTCTCCAAAAGTGAAGTATTCATTTTGGTAGGAAATCAATGAAGGGTTCTCTGAGGACCTGACACTCAAACAGATTGAAGGAAATAAGTATGGGGTAGCAAGTTGTGTGTATGTTTTTGAGTGGAAATGAAGGATGCTAGTGAACAGTGTAGAAGTAATAGCAATGCTAAACTGTATTTGTGATGTTTTGAGAGAGCATCTAAAATGTCAACCCGTGGATGTCTGGTGGAGACATTGAAAAGATTAGAGACTAGGTAATGAGGAATATTTGGGGAGAGTGGGAGATGATGTACTGAGATGTATTTCATTTCTAGTATATGTTAGTTTGGGGTGAAAAAAAGAGGCAAGCTCAGAAATGGAATTCAAACATGAGTTTTGTCACTTTCAATTTAGAAAAAGTAATGGAAGAAATCAAAGCAACTGTGTAAATATGTGGGCATACGCTGGCAATGCACATAAATGGAGAAAGATGAAGGAGGTAGGGTGGAGTCTTGAGATCTTCCAACAGTATCATTTGAGAAATCCTTGGTAAGTGATATGGAGTTAGAGTGACAAGATTACTTTGAAGACTGTAGACTAAGATGTTAGAGAAAGTTAGGGAAAGTATGTTCCCCAAAAGAGCTTGACTTCCCATGTGGCGCAGCGGTAAAGAACCACCTGCCAAGGCAGAAGACACAACAGATTTGGGTTCAATCCCTGGGTCGGGAAGGTCCCCTGGAGAAGGAAGTGGTAACCCACTCCAATATTCTTGCCTGGAGAATCCCATGGACAGAGGAGCTTGGCAGGCTTCAGATCATGGAGTCACAGAGAGCTGGACGTGACTGAGTGTCACACACTTTGCAAGTACGTGCCATTAATTCCTCCGAATGAAGTAAGTACCTAAAATAATTAACCTGTCAAAATATGTTGTTAATTCTCTTAGTTCACACCTAAGTGCAGAAGAAATCTAAAAGTGAGTGTTGCTGGAAATTCTTAGAAGAGACAGAGTGATTTCAGATGAGTGTATGAGGGGCTAAGGAAAGCAGGGATGTTTCGAGGCACTAGAGGGCTGGAATGGAGCTGGAGAAACTGCTAGGGCACAAAGAAAGAATAATTAAACCTGAGAAGTTTATTGTTGTTACTCAAGGTGGAGACATGTGGCATGAATCATTAATCCCTGTGATTTGTAATTAGGGAACTGGACACTTCTGAACATCGTGAGTGAATTAGCATACCAAACTCAGTGGTATCCACATTCTACTCTTAAACTGAAGGTGTTTATACCTTTTCTGGGCTTCCCTGATAGCTCAGTTGGTAAAGAATCCACCTGTAATGCAGGAGACTCCGGTTTGATTCCTGGGTCAGGGAGATCTGCTGGAGAAGGGCTAGGCTACCCACTCCAGTATTCTGGCCTGGAGAATTCCATGGATTGTATAGTCCATGGAGTCGCAAAGAGTCGGACACGACTGAGTGATGTTCACTTTTATGCCTTCTTTACTAAGAACAATAGCCATGCCTTCTTACTTTTGATCCTAGGAGAGCTCCACCCATATTTCTCATGGAGCACATTGCATGTTTCTTTTGGTTGTCCTGGGAGCTACTTCCAGGTGAAGGGTTGGGGCTTCATGACAAGTGAATATGGAGATTGCAGATAGCTAAGAATCTCATGACTATTTTCTTCTTCCTCAGCTCTGCTTCCTGTTGCTTGGACTGTGTGTAAGTGAAAACCCAGAAGACAGTTGGCAGCTGAACTAGTTACAATGGAATCTCAGGTGGGTAGGATATTACTCTTTCTACTGAAATTAGCAGTAGAAATTGCTTTCTAATCTCTATTGCCAGTGCTGGTGATGGGGTATATGCTCAGTTTTGTCCGCTCTTTTGGAACCCCATGGGCTGTAGCCCACCAAGCTCCTCTGTCCATGGGATTTCCCAGGCAAGAATTCTGGAGTGGGTTGCCATTTCCTTCTCCAGGGGATTCTCCTGACTCAGGGGTCCAACCCGGGTCTCCCACATTAGCAAACAGGTTCTTCACCACTGGGCCTTCTGAGAAGCCCTGTTGCCAGTGTGTGGACATAATTCTCCTACCGGCACACATGTTCTAAGTGCACTTGAGAGGTTGTTCAAGGATCTGAACTTCAGTTAAGTTCCCCAGAATCCTGGAATGGTCATGTTGGGTCAAGGACTCATTAAATGGTCATTCCTTCCCAACAATATAGTAAGATATTCCAGTCTTTATTAATGTCATGTATTCAAGAAGAGATAAGAGAGGTTTTATTTTCTTTATGCAGCCCATGGCCCACTTGGCAAAAAAAAAAGATTGTCATTATAACCATTTTATTAACTGTGATGGGCTTAGGATTGAGGTGAATACAGGCAGTGGAGATGAGTAAGGAGGAAAACATTGCAACTCACCCACTGGAGAGACAGATGTTTCCACAGATGACATTGGTGAGTCCAGTGTTGTAGGTACTGAGGGAGTGCTGACTAGTGCTGAGAGAAAACATGATTATGCAGGAGAAGGCAATGAGGAGTCATTAACTTACATTTTTTCAAATTTAATCTTCTTAAAATTTTGATAAAATATTTGTGCTTTTCAAAATCTTCTAAAAAAGAAAACTAAATTTTCAATATTACCAGTGTCCCAAGTCATAAATTTTTCCCTCTTTGTTATTTCTGCCTTTTCACATTTCATAACTGGAAACAGTATATAGGGAGTAGTGTTTTCTTAATTTGAGCTGTGATTCAAAAGAAAGAATATAGGAAGTAGAGTACTACTTTAAGCCCTGAGGAAGTTTTCCATGAATGAAAGAGGCCAGAGCAATCAGATGGCTTCAGATATACTTGAGTAGAAGACAAAGTAATAAAAGGGACAATAATAACTGATATTTTGAGGTCTGGGATAATGGAGAAAGGGAGACCTCAGATATAGGAAGGGTCAGGATAAGACTGTCCTTCTGTGCAGAAGTCTCAGACCTGTGGTGTGAGCTGCTGACTCATTTACCCTTAATAGCAAACACCTCAGCTTTGTAAGGTTAAAGGTTGTACCTGCTGATCCCAAGACCTGTATGAATGCTAGTCAGTTAGGCAGAATTCTGGATGTTGCTTCAATATTCTCTGCCATTTCCTGAATAATAAACCTAAAAGTTATATTTAAGAAATGGCTGCTAGATAGATAGCACTTCACACATTAAGTCATTAGATCTTTCAGAACTGATGACAGGTTATTAAAAACCATTTCACTGATGAAGAAACTGAGGCCATATAGAGGAATAATCTAACCACAGTCCTGTTTTAAAAGGGGCATATCATGGATATGTCATCCATTGTGATGAGTCTTAGATTTACTTGAAATTGAATTGAAGACTCTTCAGTTTTCAAGTGGAAATTTTATAATCATGATTTGGAAGTTGTAATTATAAATATATTGGGAAATCTCCACAGTTTGTTACACCATACCTTGTATTGTGTTTTTATAATGAAGTTTTCTGTATTCAGAGTGTGTGTGTCTTCATAGGTTTGTCTGAAAGTCAGAGATTCATGTCAACAATGAGAATGATTTGATTGGACCCAAAATACTGTTTGAGATTCTGTACACTCATCTGCCATTTCCTTAGTGCCTTATACCTGTACTGTCCTCCCCTGGCAGAGAAGGCCATGTCTAAAATGATGTCTATGATGTTTTAGGAGTCAGTGACCTTCGAAGATGTAGCTGTGGACTTCACCCAGGAAGAGTGGGCCCTCCTCGACACCTCCCAGAGAAAGCTGTTCAGAGATGTGATGCTGGAGAACATCAGTCATCTGGTCTCAGTTGGTTAGTCAGTTACTCTTTAATGGTGTGTGTTTGTATTCATCAACAAGGATGAAGGAAAACTTTCCCATTTCTCACTCCAGATTCTGTTTGACTCTTTATCATAACCTCGCAACTAGCTTATCAAAATTTTCTTTAGTTCTTATATTTTGGGGGCTTCCCTGGTGGCTCCCCTGGTAAAGAATCCACCTGCAATGCAGGAGACCTGGATTTGATCCCTGAGTTGGGAAGATCCCTGGAGAAGGGAAAGGCTACGCACTCCAGTATTCTAGCCTGGAGAATTCCATGGACTGTATAGTCCATGGGGTCACAAAGAGTCAGACATGACTGAGTGCTGCTGCTGCTGCTGCTGCTGCTGCTCCTGCTAAGTCGCTTCAGTCGTGTCTGACTCTGTGCGATCCCATAGATGGCAGCCTACCAGGCTCCCCCGTCCCTGGGATTCTCCAGGCAAGAACACTGGAGTGGGTTGCCATTTCCTTTTCCAATGCATGAAAGTGAAAAAGTGAAGTCGCTCAGTCATGTCCGACTCTTAGCGACCCCATGAACTGCAGCCTACCAGGCTTCTCCATCCATGGGATTTTCCAGGCAAGAGTACTAGCGTGGGGTGCCAGTGCCTTCTCCGAGTGGCTGAGTGATTTTCTCATTTCACTACTATATATAGTTTGTCAATCCCGCTACAATGTATCTGCCTTACACAACTTTGGGTCTTTGTTGCTACTCAGTCTCTGATGCTCAAGCAGTGGTGGGAACTCACTATTTTTGTGTGGGTAAATAAATGTGTTGATTTCTTAAAATTTATTTTACAGCAAGGACTGTGGTTTGATCAAATCACAGTGTTAAAAATAATAGCTATATTGTTTTCCACATAGAACTTAGATTTTTCTGGTGGAAGTTGTATGTATTGGATTCTTTGGGGATATAGTATTAAAGCACTGTGAAATGAAAATATTTAAGATTCCATAATCTGTCTTTGAACTTGGGCATGGGCATTAGCACTGATAGGTCCTTAATGTCTTTGGGAACAAGTTGAAGAGTTATCATTTTGCTAGTCAAAGCCTGTACATGTTGTTTTCAACATACTCTTCTCTGTTCTGACCTTTAGAGGTTATTGTATTCTTCCTCATTAGTCTCTCTGTGATCATGCACTGTTACGAGTATGGAACTCAAAATCCACATATCTTTCTCCTACAAACAGGGAGTCAGCTTTACAAATCAGATGTGATTTCCCATTTGGAGCAAGGAGAGCAACTTTCAAGAGAAGGGTTAGGCTTCCTGCAAAGTCAGAGTCCAGGTGAGCTCCAAGAACCTGTACTTCAATAGGAGGAGGTGCCTGGTCAGTGAGTGAATAGGCCCTAAGAAATCAAGTGAAAGTTGCTCAGTCATGTCTGACTCTTTGTGGCCCCATGGATTATAGCCTGCCGAGCTCCTCTGTCCATGGTAGCCGATCCCTTCTCCAGGGAATCTTCCCAACCCAGGGATTGAACCCAGGTCTTCCACGTCTGAGCCACCAGGGAAGCCCAAGAAAACTATTGGGTAGCCTATCCCTTCTTCAGGGGATCTTTCTGACCCAGGGATCGAACTGGGGTCTCCTGCATTGTAGGCTGTTTTTAAAATTTAAAAACAGTGTCATGGGGAAACATTTTTCAGATGCTATCATATGTTGAAGGCATCAATTTTCTATTCACAAGGCTTTCTGCCACTGTCCTTGGCTTTACACAAGGTGAAATTTGTGTACCCACTGGAATTAATAAACATTCACAAAACCTCCCTTTTCATGGCCCTGTTCTATGAATAGGATCTTCTCTTTTCTTCCCCAACTTGCCATATTCATTTTATCTTCCTCATAATTCAGTCCTGAGAATGCCAGTTGTTATGTGTTTCTTCTCTCTTTAGAGTATTCCCTAATTTGACATTCTTTCCCGTCTGTGTGTCGGTATTTGAAACAGACACAAATGAGCATTGAGTCACTTCAACATTTTACTTCCACTGATACCCTTATAGTAATTTATTTTTTTCTAGTCATTTCAGATAGAGAAGATGATCCAAAAAAACAGGAAATGTTATCTGTGCAGCATATCTGCAAGAAGGACGCACCTCTAAGTAGTGCAATGGTAAGCTTCACAAGTATAAACATGTTCCTCCAGATGAAGACTGGGACTTGAATAAGTTGGAAATTTGGCATACATACCTGATTTAACTAAAGTTGGGATCATGGACTTCCATAGGAGAAAGTTTTAGTTAGTCTGGTTTTAAGAAAGAAAAGATTAACCAATAGAACTATAAACAGTTTATAGTCTTATAAACAGATAGTTATGTAACTATGGGTTATATTCCTAAACACTGAAACATAATAATGTCTTTAAAATTAAATAGGTATCTCTGCAGTTGGGATATTACAAAAGGTAAATCTATGCTTGCAAGACAGTAATACCTCATGTTTATTAAATATTAAAAATATAGAAGCAATTTTAACTGGAGTTCATCACTGAATGATTACCCTAGAATTTATATGTAGAGAAAGGAAGGAATGAATAAATTGGGCAAACTTGTAACAATCTCTCATTTCATTTCAAAAAGCAGAGGTCTCACACTCAAGAGGATCCTTTGGAATGCAACAATTTCAGAGAAAAATTTACTGAAATCTTACCATTGACTCAGTATGTAATACCTCAAGTGGGAAAGAAACCCTTTATTAGCCAAGATGTTGGAAAAGCCATCAGTTACTTGCCATCCTTTAATATACAGAAGCAGATTCGTTCTAGAAGTAAATCATATGAATGTCATCAAAGAAGGATTACCTTTGTTCAAAGTTCTGCCCATAGACAACACAATAATCCTCAGACTGGAGAGAAAACATTTGAATGTCATGTATGTAGGAAAGCCTTCGGTAAAAGTTCTAACCTTAGACGACATGAGATGATTCACACTGGAGTGAAACCCCATAGATGTCATCTTTGTGGAAAATCCTTCACTCATTGTTCTGACCTTAGAAAACATGAAAGAATTCACACTGGAGAGAAATTATATGGATGTCATCTGTGTGGCAAAGCCTTCAGTAAAAGTTATAATCTTAGGCGACATGAGGTGATTCACACCAGAGAGAAACCAAATGAATGTCATCTGTGTGGGAAAGCCTTTGCTCATTGTTCTGACCTTAGAAAACATGAGAGAACTACTTTGGGGAGAAACCATATGGATGCCACCTGTGTGGGAAGACTTTCAGTAAAACTTCTTACCTTAGACAACATGAGAGGACTCACAACGGAGAGAAACCATATGGATGTCATCTGTGTGGGAAGGCCTTCACTCACTGTTCTCACCTTAGAAAACATGAGAGAACTCACACTGGAGAGAAGCCCTATGAATGCCATCTATGTGGAAAAGCCTTCACTGAGTCTTCTGTCCTTAGACGACATGAGAGAACTCACACTGGAGAGAAGCCATATGAATGTCACCTGTGTTGGAAAGCCTTCACTGATTCTTCTGTCCTTAAGCGGCATGAAAGAACTCACACTGGAGAGAAACCATATGAATGTCACCTATGTGGGAAAACCTTCAATCACTCCTCTGTCCTTAGACGACATGAAAGAACTCACACGGGTGAGAAACCATATGAATGCAATATATGTGGTAAAGCCTTCAATAGGAGTTATAACTTTAGATTGCATAAGAGAATTCACACTGGAGAGAAACCATATAAATGTTACCTATGTGGAAAAGCCTTCATTAAATATTTTAACCTCAGACAACACGAGAGAACTCATGCTGTAAAGGTAATAAATGAAGATTCACCACCCATACCTTCAAAGTATAAACACTTTTGAGGACTCACACAATGAAGAAATACTGTGTTTATTTTCGATGTATAAGAGTCTTTATTCATCCTTATTAATTAACTAAAGTTAATTCACAGTAGACAGAATCCATGTGTATGTCACCTGTGTAACAAAACCTTTAGCAGTGGACTCATGGGAGAACAAACTGTAAATAGAATGAATGTGGAGGAATCTTCATCCTCAGCTGTAACTGTTAAACAGGTAAATCACATTTCAGAGACATTCCAGTAATATATCTGTAATTAGTGTAGAAATACCTTCGGTTATAAGTTATCCTTCAAATAAGTAAACCACAGAGGAGAGAAACTAGACCTGTAATCACTGTGCACTTGTTTAACTTGGCACGCATCTGAAGATTCATGTCAGGTAACTGCTAGTGGAAACAAACTAGGACATGAAAAAGATGGAAGGCATTTGGAGTATCCCCTTCTGGGATGCCTGACATACATATACTAATTCATGTAATGACAAAAGTGCTGCCCCTCCTAGTGATGCATGAAACACCCAGAAAGCAGGGAGAGCAGAAGCACCCGTGGTCCCCTGATCTTGCCCATATTGCCCCGTCAACAGCCATGAATCCACAGATCCCCAGCTGGGAGTGGGACCCAGGAGTCCCAGCCCCTCCCATACCCAAACAGAAGGCTCAGAGAGGGGAAGGTGGAGCTTCCTTCCGCCAGGGTAACAAGAAGGCCTGGGCCTTGGTACCCATTTGAACATGTCTAGTACCTATGTTTCACAGGTGGCAAAACTGAGAACACAGATGTTTGTAATTTATCCCATCTTTTTCTTGGACATAGATATGGACTCGAACGGAAGGAAAACATACTCCACATAATAGAAATCATAAGAACAGAGGTAGCCATATTTACATCAGACAGGGACTAATTCAAAACTGAGTTCATCAAGAGGATATGTAACATTTGTAAATATATCATACAATATAACACCCAGACTAAAGTGCAGAAAATACCTTATAGTGATCAAATAGAGGAAGCATTCCAAAATAAAGGGAGATAAGATGAAGGAAATATTTGTATTTTATTGTATAAAAAATATGAATCAGAGTGCACATGTTCATGTATGTTGGTATGTGTGTGTACACAATAAAACTACAGAATATAAAACAGTATGTGAAGTTACATAAAAAATTGGTAAAGTAGGAAAGTTAATTTACATGTCAAATGCATTAATAACTTTTATTCAGTCATCAGTGACATGGAAACAGGAAAACCATATTCATCTTTTCACATGCATAAAAGGTAATGTAAAGCCCTGTTTAAAGCTGAGTGTAAAGCCCACCTCCTCATGGATGAGAATAGCTTTAGGCAGGGGGTAGCTTATCGATTCAATGGACGTGAACTTGCGCCAACTCCAGGAGATGGGAGGGGACAGGGAAACCTGGCATGCTGCAGTCCATGGGATCCCAAAGAATCTTGACACAACTTGGCGAATAACAACAAATCTTGCCAAACTGTATCAAAATATGAATACACCCTAGTTTGAATCAGGAAACGAACTCCAACTTGCCCAAAGCAGAGGAAAACTTGGACATCTGCAGATAAATCATTCTGCTCAGAAATAGCCACTAAGAATTCCTTATGAAAAGAGTGTATCTTGAGATGGAAGAGGGCTCAGGGAAGGCCATGAGTGACTGAGCAGAGGTGTGAGGCAAGATACAGGAGAGATTAGCAGGCCCTGGGGAAAAACACTAGGGAGAGAACACACCAACCAAAAGAGAAGATGCTTCCTAAGAAGCCCTCCTTACTCCTTTTCCCATTCGAGCTCTCTAAGGCAAGATCACTCTTAACTGGTCACTTTTGGGAATTGAAAATAACATCTTTCAACATACCTGCTTCCTGTGACACAACCATACACGTAAGGACAAATTCACCATGTGGATGTGATGGTCATCTCTGTCCAGCAAAACACTGGGAACTCAAGGTCTCTAAGCATGGAACCTATAGATTGGTTTTTCTGTCCTTCAGAGTTTTCCTTTGCTAATGAAACCCACATGTTGCTTGGCAGCAGTGGGTATAAGGGAGGAACTGACCTACCCATGAAGTAGAGACACTGAAAATGCTTCTAGTCCCTGATGAACAGCATATCCAGGAAAGGATGGTCAAAATTTTTCATTTGCCCTAATTCTCCCACCCAGTCCTAGCTCCTTAATCCTCTACAGTGTTCTTTTCATTCTCCAAGCCCAGTTCACATAGCCATGTGGCCCCTCCAAATGGGAAAGGTAGTTTTATTCTATGCTTAGTTTTAAAAGTCTTGGTCCAGATGACACCCACACTGAGCACGTGCCTTGAAGCAGCTGAGGCATATTCTAGATAAAAGCAATTCATCCTCAAGCAGCACCCTTTAATAACTAAACGGTGTCTCCCTTTGCAGGCACACTGTAAGTAGAGTGCTTGTTCACAAGTGAGGAGGATAAGGGAGAACACAGACCCCAGGGTCAGAACCCAGATCCACACCCTGGGCATCTCACTGTGAAATTTTGCTAGTTTGGACTCTTCCTCTGAGGTCACATTTGCAGGACAGAGAAACCTTGGTACTTCACAGGAGGTTGTTGTGGGGAATTAGTTACTGTGCCACCAGGCAATTGTTTCATCAATAAAGACCTTCCCTTCTGGACAGGCCAAGCTCTGCCTTCTCTGCAGTGGTGATGTCACCAAGCCTCCACTGTGAGTGAGCTCCTGCCACGGGTGCTCTGCCTGCTCTCGCCCTAACTGTCCTGGCCCCACTCTCCTCGGGCACGCTGACCTCGCAGCTCCTCATTAGCTGTCTCCCTGACTTACTGGGCTCCTATTGTTGCCACATAATTAAACTATGATTTCCTTTTCCACTTCCATCTCTTCAAACTTGCTCCCCCACGTCTCTGAGCTGTGGGTCAGAGCGAGCTTGGACTGGGAAACAGGGCTATGGGCTAGGAGATCTGGTCCAGGCTCCAAGCCTGTAAGTGGCTTCTGGCCACCCCTGTGTGCTCCGGTACTGTGCTCTGTCTCCTCGCCACAGCAGAGATGGGCACCTGGGGGTGTCCCAGCCTCACACATTCTGAGGTGCTGGGTGGGAGAGAAAGGGCCTTGGCCTTCAACTCCTGCCAAGGGGTTTCCTTGGACAGCAGGGAGCCCCAACAGCCGGAGGAGGCTGCCTATTGAAGCCTGAATGGATGCAGTGGAGAAGGGGCTGCATGTGTCCCTGTGGCTGGCGAGGTGAGGGGGTGGTCCTGACACTGTTAGAGAGCAGGCAGCCTGGCTCTGCTTACACTGTGTGTTTCCTGGGGATGGGACACAACCAGGCTGCAAGCACCTCCCAGCCCTCCTCGTGGGGTCAGTACAAGGCTCTCTGGCCAGTTCTCTGAGGGGCAGAGAAGACCAGGGAAGACAGCAGGGTGTGGGGATGTTTGAACTCTAAGCAGTCGCCAAC
>SJXQ01006244.1:221584-234747 GCA_006408695.1 Aepyceros melampus | reverse complement strand
GCCCTGTGTGTGATTGATCGCCTGGGTTGACACAAGCCAGGAGATCAGCAAGAGGCCCTGCCCCCCTGGTCCTCCACCCAGTGGCCTCAGCAGTCACCAGGGTCAGGGCAGCAGCCTTGGTGCAGAACCCCTTCCCTGGGGAGGAGGCTTCCCCCCTCCACCCTCCCGGGTCGCCCCCGTCACACAGCACTACTCTGACCAGGCACTGACGTGCTCCAGGTAACACATTCCCAGACAGGCTTCGCTACGCTGGCCCGAAGCCTAACCAGGTGAAGAATTTCGTTCTCTTTGAAAACGTACTTTAGGCTAACATACTAATGTAATTTGTAGTTTAATAGCAGTTTATTTAGATTTTAAATACATCAAAAGTTAAAAACTACAACTTTTCCACCACTTTATACCCAGCACCCACAGCAGTGCCTAGCACTGTCTCATTCATGGTGAGTAACATCAGGAAAAGAAAGAGTCCAAAATGCAGTACTTGGATGCAATCTGAAAAAGGACAGAATGATCTCTGTTCTGCCGGGGTCCTGCCCTGGTGGATCCAGGGTGATTCAAAGATGGAGACGGAGTCGGCGAGAAAAACACTTTTAGAAATATAAGATTAGATTAGGAAATAATAGTATAGTAGCAAAATTTAGATGGAGAAAAGAAGGCTGAATAACTTGGTTTATGTGGAATACCAATCACCACCTACGTAGGCCACAGGCATCTTTCCGTTCTCCCGAAAGAGAGGAGGCACTGAGGCCTCCCTGGTCTGATCTTAGAAGCCCAGGCATAATTAGTAGGCTTGGTGAGTACCCACTCCCCAGATGGGAATTCAGCCAGAAGGGGAAAGAAAGAACGACACGGGGGAAATCAGCCTTTCCAGAAACTGATCCCCTTTTCTTTATTTTCAGGTTTGCTTGTATACCTTTTTTACACATAGGGATGAATACAGAGTCACGTGGGGGTCAGCAGTCCTGACCTTTATCAAAATCGGGTGCTTTACATAAAAAAAAAAGGTCTTAGGGATTTTACATCATCTTCTGGCCATGAGGCCTGCTGACATTTTGTGACCCTTTCTTTCTGATAACCAAAAAACTTATTTTTTCCAAGGGTGTTTTTTCTTAAACCAAGCACCACCCTCCAAATAAAGTTACATTCCTATAGGGTGAGGGTGCAGTGAGTTACAATCAAGAAAGGAATTTATTTAACCCAAGGTTAACATGATTAATCTTAAAGGTTAATACTTATTTCTCTTATATGCTAGTTATATTCATTATAAGGGCAGGGAATATGGAGATTTAACAGCAAAACATCAGCCCAACAAATGAAATCCTTTCACCAATGTTCCCCTTAAGATCTATTTAGTCTTAAGATAGTGATAAAGTTACATTTTTACATAGCAAGGACACAGTGATTTATAACAAAGTACAGTGATCTATAACAAAGGAGAAAATTCATTAACTCAAAAAGTCTAGTATTGCTAACATCAAAAANACAAATGAAATCCCTTCACCAATGTTCCCCTTAAGATCTATTTAGTCTTAAGATAGTGATAAAGTTACATGTTTACATAGCAAGGACACAGTGATCTATAACAAAGTACAGTGATCTATAACAAAGGAGAAAATTCATTAACTCAAAAAGTCTAGTATTGCTAACATCAAAAACTACATTTCTCTTTCTATATTCCAAATACATTGATTAATATATTCCCAGGTGCCTAAGGACATGGAGGCCTGGCGGCAATCATTGACTCAACAATGAGAAAAGCCCTATGCTAATTAAGACCTTCAAAATACCCCAAACTCTCTGTGCTGTTTATGGTTCAGTTCAGTTCAGTCGCTCAGTCGTGTCCGACTCTTTGCGACCCCATGAATCGTAGCACGCCAGGCCTCCCTGTCCATCACCAACTCCTGGAGTTCACCCAGACTCACATCCATTGAGTCCGTGATGCCATCCAGCCATCTCATCGGTTGTCCCCTTCTCCTCCTGCCCCCAAACCCTCCCAGCTGTTTATGGTTGAGAAGTAGTAAACAATCATGTGCTGGTAGTAGCAGGAGTATGGATAACCCTATCACACAAACTAGTTTGCCAGCAGAGAGATTTGACCTGAGACACCCTTGTCACACCCAAGGCCAGGGAATTAGTAGCAATTATTGGCACAACAAATGAAAAACCCTTCACCAATATAATTCCTAATCAACCCACTATACTAATAAATTCTAACTTCCCAAAAGAATCTGCCTTTAGTAAGTCTAAAACAACTCGTGCCTCTCACTGTTGGGAGGCTGTAAACAATCACATGTGGCCGGACGAACCTATGCAGGCAGGCTAGATAACCTTCAGAGGAGCTCGTAAGCTGAAACACTCTTGTCACGCCCAGGAATTTTTATTAACTGGAGCTGCAAATTAACTCCTTCTCCGAGAGAAATGGTTATGGGGAAGAGCCCCCCGTAAAGTCAGAGGTGTAGGTGAGAGCATAAAACAGACTCTGGTTTTGGGGGTAGATGCTCGGGAACAGGGGGTTTCCTGAGGCTTGATCACGCCTTTGCGTATGCCAAGCCTCCTTCCTCATGACCTTTGCCACCGGCGGGTTCCTCACGCTGGCCCCCGGCAGGTAACTATTCTATTAAAAAAACTTTTGGCAGCTCCCTCTCTCTCTCCCACATCATCCTTCTCCACAGCATTTTCCACCATTGACACTGTATTTTATATATTTTGTCTTTTTTGATCGTAGTGTTTTTTTTTTAATAATTCTTCAATAGACTTTTGATTGAAATATAACACATCTATGGTAAAGTACACAAACCAAAGCATTCAGCTCAATGAATTATTGCAAAGCAAACATAGCCACATAACAAATTTCAGACCATGAAACAAAATCCCAACATCCCAGGGGCCCCTTGAACCTGCCAGCCCCCACCCACACCAAGGGCTGCTGTCCTTCTCCTAACTGACAATTAGTTTTTTCTGGTTTTTAACTTTTTATTTTTTAACATTTCTTTCATTTTCTTTTAACTTCTGGGTTTAAAAAGTTATTTATTTATTTGGCTGTGTTGGGTCTTTGTTGAGACACGTGGGATCTTTTGTTGTGGTGCTGCTGCTGCTGCTGCTGCTGCTAAGTCGCTCAGTCGTGTCCGACTCTGTGCGACCCCAGAGACGGCAGCCCACTAAGCTCCTCTGTCCCTGGGATTCTCCAGGCAAGAACACTGGAGTGGGTTGCCATTTCCTTCTCCAATGCATGAAAGTGAAAAGTGAAAGTGAAGTCGCTCAGTCGTGTCCGACTCTTCACGACCCCATGGACGGCAGCCCACCAGGCTCCCCCGTCCCTGGGATTCTCCAGGCAAGAACACTGGAGTGGGTTGCCATTTCCTTCTCCAATGCATGAAAGTGAAAAGTGAAAGTGAAGTCACTCAGTCGTGCCTGACTCTTAGCGACCCCATGGACTGGCCTACCAGGCTCCTCCGTCCATGGGATTTTCCAGGCAAGAGTACTGGAGTGGGGTGCCATTGTCTTCTCCATTTGTTGTGGTGCACGGACTCTCTCGTTGCTCCAAGTCATGTGCGATCTTAGTTCCCCGACCAGGGATCAAACCCAAATCCCCTGCACTGCAAGCAGATTCTTAACCACTGGATCACAGGGAAATCCCCAACATAGCTTTATAAGGGATGCAATTCAACCTATTTCACAGGGGTGTCCTCTTAGACTGCTCACCTCAGACG
This sequence comes from Aepyceros melampus, assembly GCA_006408695.1. Lineage (NCBI taxonomy): Eukaryota > Metazoa > Chordata > Mammalia > Artiodactyla > Bovidae > Aepyceros > Aepyceros melampus. The sequence goes on along the minus strand of SJXQ01006244.1, from coordinate 231,037 downwards.
GTGCTCAGCTGTCTCTCCTGATCTCTGGACCCTGGCAGTTGTCACAGAGAACAGCCAGTTCTCCAAGATTTTCCAGAAACTCAGAGGACAAATGTCCACTTTGCTTCCACTTGCCTCACAGACTTTCTGCTTTGACTTTATTTTCGGTTTCCGGTGGATTTTATTTCAACTCAGCAAAATGTTTCAGAAAAACAATACCATGTGTTTCATCTAGCTTTCCCTGCCCTTGTTTCAATAAGAATCATGGCCAGGGGACCTAGTCTCCCAGGCCTGTCACTGGCTTTTGACCATGCCTGCCCCTCCACCCCACTCCTCTGCACAGGCAGGCCCTTTATGTCAGGTGTCTGCCCACCCTAACCAAACTCTGGGTCTCTGAACCCAGGGCCCACTCCTCTGCCTCCTGACACCCAGAAGGAAGACCCCACCTCAAGGCAGACCCGGGCCTTGGCATCTCGCCTGAGTTAGGGGCACAGGCTCTGGAACTGAATGCCTGCATCATACCACCTGGCTGAGCCATCGCAGGGAAACCACTTTCCATTACTAGCTTGGGTTTTCCCACCTGTGAACTGGGGACTTTGTGAGCCCAAGTGACATGGAGCACCGTGAGGGCCCCGTTAGGCCAGCTGTGCTCGTCAAAGCATATCCATCCTGAACTGGCCCACAGCCTACCCTCCAGCGAGAGGGCCCAGTTGGGATGCTTCAGCAGATCTCCCCCTAGAGGAATGGAATGGTCCCGGGAAGGTCCTCTGAGGGCGGACACAGTGAGGGATGTCCCTCAGACACCCCCTCCCCACACACGTGGCTCTGTGTTTCAGGGAACATCTACCATTATGTGCCCTGGTACAACACCAAGCCCGTCGTGGCCGTGACCTCCTTTTGGGAGGACGTCGGCTTCCGTATGAACTGCCTCAACCTCTCCAATTCACGCGGGATCGCCTGGTGAGTTGTGTGGGCAGGGGAGTGAGGGGGCCAAGGGAGGACCCCTGGTTTTTTGGTTTTTTAAATTTGTCTACACTGGGTCTTTGGTTGTGAAGTGCGAACTCTTAGTTGCGGCATATGGGATCTAGTTCCCTGATCAAGGATGGAACCCGGGCCATCTGCCTTGGGAGCATGGAGTCTTAGCCACTGGACCACCAAGGAAGTCCCAGGACCCAGGCCATTGATGGGAGACTGGGGAAAATGAGCCGCAGCCTTAGGAATCTGGTCACTCAGCTCTCTCATGCATTCCACACCAGTTGAGGTGCCAGACACAAGCACCAAAGACACGGAGATGCATAGACACAGTCTTCACCAGCAGGGAAGTCGGACATGCGATAGGGCACAGAGCAGCAGGCCTGCAGTGGAGATTCAGGTGCTAACAGCCACGGGGTGGAGAGACTTAGGTGGGACGAATGAGATGAAGAGAAGAGAGTCAGAGGAGCTGTTGGAAAAGGAGATGACATTTGAGCAGAGTCTTGCTGGGGTCAGTGGTGGGGGTGCAGAGAAAGAAACACTGGCCATAGGGATAGGAAGTTCATGGGTGGCTGGGGTGTGGAGGTGATGAGGAAATAAGACCAGCGGGGCTGGGAAGGGTCAGATCACAAAAAGTCTTAGGTGTGTGCTGAGGGGGGATGCCGCTGAGCAGTTTTAGGCAGCAGAGCCTCCCTGGTTCCCCCACCTTAGATGTGACTTTCTCGCACCAACAGAAGGGAAGCCCGAGGTCAAGACCCTGTGACCCCTTCTCTGTGACCCATGGCCCTGCTACATCCTGGCTTCTTCCCGCCACCCATTTTTTCTGTAGGGTAGTCGGGAGGGAATCCTAGCCTTCAATGGTAGGTGACAGCTTTGGATATGGACACCTCCAGGTTACCCCTCCATTCAGTTCAGTTCAGTCACTCAGTCGTGTCCGACTCTCTGTGACCCCATGGACTGCAGCACAGCAGGCTTCCCTGTCCATCCCAACTCAAAGGTCCCCAAGCCCTGGCTGAAAGCATCCTAGGCCAATCGGCCTGTCCCAGGGGGAGCCCTGCACTCACACACCGCTTCTCTCCTGCTGGGCAGAAGGCCAATCTGGACACCCTGAAGTCCATGAGGAATCCGAGGGACCCGGCTCTGCTTCCCCAGTGGGAGAAACTGCTGAGGGAGCTGGTGGAAGACTGCAAGTAGGGGCAGGAGGCACCTACCCTGGGGCTGAGGCTGAGCTAGGTCAAGTCCACACAAGGCCTGGGGCGCAGACCAGACCCTACAGAGCAGCTACCCTCCCGCCTCCCTCCCGCACCCCTGCCTCCACAGGAGACAGATCTCTCTCCAAACAGCAGAGCTGCTTCTCTGCCATTCAGGGACCCCCAAAAGGAGAGGCGAGGTCCTGACCTCTCCTCTCATCACTGTCCCCTCTACCTCCACGCCTGATGCTCCCATCAAACCAAGCTTCTCTCCATTGTCCAGACAAGCCCTGCACATCCCAGCCCACACCTTCTCCTCCATCACTCCTCGCCACAAGGCCCTCGTCAGGTTTCTGCCTGTTCTGGAGGAGCCCTTGTAAGGCTTCTCTTGGGCCTGCAGCCCACTTAGATCCCCTCCTCCGCGGGTTTGGTTGGCCCCCCTCTCACAGCTCACACCTCTGTCCACGAGGAGGTCCTGAGCACGGGCCTGGCACACTGCGGGGGCTGGGAGGACTGGAGCAGGAGGTATGAGGACCCAAGGCCAGACCCACAGTGAGTGTGCTTCCTGAGGAGGGCAGGCAGGGCTCCCTACCACTTGCCAGGCCTGCACTCTGTGTCTGCAGGCCTGTCCACCAGGTTGACCAGCTGTTCCGGCCAACTTGGTCTCAGAGGACCGGTCAGCTGGGTCAACCAGTAGGGCAAGCTCTCTGGTCCAGGGAGGACACTGAGGCTGGGTGGGTGGTGAGCAGGGGAGATGGGATGGAGACCAGCCCCCACTCCCCCGGTCCTGGCCACAGGCGGCCGCTGCCCTGCATGACAGTCAGCCCAAAGCCACCGACCTGGACAAGAACAGGTGGAAGCTCCGCAGCCTCCTTCTGCAGGAACTGGCCCAGAAGGCCAAGCAGGCACCCCCCAGGGACATGGTGGCCACCGCAGAGGGCTGGCTGTACCGCCTCAACGCTGTGCTCCCAGAGGTGGGTGCTGGGTGCTCCGGCCGGGAGCAGGCCCTGGTGCCCGCTCCTCAGGCGGGCCTGACACTCTCGCGCCCGCAGCCGCAGATGAACCTCCCGGACGTGATGATCTGGCTGACGTCCCGGGAGCGGCGGGTGGCCTACGCTCAGGTGCCCGCCCACAGCGTCCTGTTCTCCCCAGATGGGGCCCAGCACTCCGGCAGGTTCTGTGGGAAGACACAGACCCTATTCCTGCAGGTGGGGAGGTCAGGGGTCCTCAGGGGAGGAGAGGGCCCAGGACACCCCAAGGGAGAAGCCCTGAGTCCCCCACCCCCACCCCAGGGAGCCCCCATGAGCCTCTTGAAGGGCATGCCCATTTCCTCTCTGCTGGGCCCTTTACCAGGAGAAATGGAGTTTAAACAAAGGGAGGCGGGAGCCTGGGGCCATCGGCATGTAGCCGATGCCAAGTCCATGCCCATCACAAATGTTCCTCAAGTTTGTTCTCTCCATCGTTCTCAAGCCTCACTTGTTCCTGTCTGTCCCCTCTCCCCTGGTCCATGATTGGCTGCTATCTACATATTTAATGCCTTTAAGGTTTGGGCTCCAGCCCTTTCTATCTGATGCAATCCGTAAATAATGCTGACTGAACGCAAGTCTTCAGTCCTGAAGACAGTCCTAACTTCCAGCCTTCCCCCTCCTACCCCCGGCGAGGCAGGTGGGAGACCCTGCCTCCCTCTCAGAGACTCCCTGGCTCCGCATTGCCCTTCCCGCTGTCATGGAGGGCTCCGTCCCAACGGTGCCCACCTGAGTCCTTCTTATCTTACAAGAACACTGAGACTTGAATCCTGGTTCTATGGCTCACTGGCTGGTGTGAGTTGGGGCCACCCGTGCTGGCCTCAGCCTGCTCCTCTGTGAAATGGGCCTGTGATGAGGGTGCCCACTTTGTGGTGGTGTGTGAGCACTGAGCATACGTGACACGTGTGGTGCCCAGCACAGTGCCTGGCACGTCACACAGCAAGTGCCACTGTCAGTGTCGCCGTCAGCACCACCACTCCCTGGCATTCCCAGGCTCCCCAGTGGCCCTGCCCCTCCGCACTCCTGCACCCCACCGCCTGCACCAGCCTCTGTTATGCCCGTCACCCAGCTCAGTGCGAAGCCCCTGCTCCCGGGGCTTAGGGTGAAGGGGCAGGCGTGTGTGCCCCTCCCTAACCCATGCCCCTGCCCCTGGGGGACCCGAACCCCTGCGGTTGCTGACCTGCCTCTGGCTCAGTACCCAGAGGGAGAAGGAGAGAAGGACACCCTCCCCGGCCAGCTCCGGGTCTGCATGTGGCTGGGCAACGTGACTGACAGCAGGGACCTGGAGTTGCTCCGCCAGGGCGAAGTGGTCGTGTACGCAGAGACGGTGAGTGGGGGTGCGGCGGGGGGCTGGTGGGAGTGTGACATGGCACCAGCCAAACTCCGAAGGTGGAGAAAAGATTGCTGGCAGAATCTGAGAACCGTAAAAGGAGCTTGAGGGAAGTGACAGAGACTAAAGGAGTCCCTTATTGACAAGCCATGGCCTTGGTAACAGGAGGGCAACTGAGTGGTCCCTTGGGGCTAGTCACTTTCACAGGGATGGAGGTTTACTGGGAATTTCTCCCAGTTAGTTCAGGGCACATGAGGGGAGCAAGGCTCAGGCTGCTTGCAGGGTCCTTGTCCATCGTTAACATGACAGCCCGGGACCCTACCCACCTCAGCTGGGGAGGGGCAGTTCTGAAACAGAAGAACTGGAAACGGGGTAGCTTCCCTCAGAACTGTGAACCCAGGGGGGTGGGCGAGCAGCCAGCCAGAGGTTTTGCTCTATAATCAGAGAAGGGGGAGGACGTGGGTCACGAGAAGGTCCTGAGAGTAGTGAGGAAATAAGTTTTGAGTTCAGACTTCCCAGGTGGCTCAGTGGTAAAGAATCTGCCTGCAATGTAGGAGACCTGGCTTCTGTCCCTGGGTCAGGAAGATCCCCTGCAGAAGGCTACCCACTCCAGTATTCTTGCCTGGAGAGTTCCATGGACAGAGGAGGTTGGTGGGCTACAGTCCATGGCTCGCAGAGTCAGACACGACTGAGCAACTAACACTTCAGACTTTTTAACTGAGTTAAAACCTGTTTTCATGGTTCCTATGTTGCATGCTGTGGATGGAGAGACAGCAGGACTCGGAGGCACCGAGACAGAGGGGGGTTAGGATGAGTGCAGGGAGCAGGGGCTGAGTGTCCCTCAGAGGAATGTGGAAGAAAGTTCCAGACCCAGTGGCAGTGGTGGAGCAGGACTGGGTTCCCCAGTGACTTGGGGAGGACAGGCCATGTGGCAGGCGACCAGCAGGCTCTAACACAGGCATCCACCCCACTCCACTCCTCCATAGCTGAGCCGCCTGGGGTAGAGGTGACCTCTGAGCCTCAGCCTCAGCACCTGTGAAATGGGAGAGTGTGGCTGAAAGGGGCCTGCGCATGAGCACTTGACTCATGGCAAGGTCCCACGCCCTTTCTAGCCCAGCTCCATGTTTCTAGGAGGCGCATACAGCCAAGGGTAGGAGGCTTTGGGCGGGTGCTGGGTGTGTGGAGGGGGCTGTAGGCGCTGGCATTTTCCCCTCTCCCAGTACGAGAACCAGGCCAAGTTTAAGGGCCAGTGGGGACAACAGTTCCTGCAACACTGCCCCAACTTCTCGGATGTCTTGGGGCACAAGGCCCTTCCCAAGGAAGATTTCAAAGAGCCCCATGGATGGCACTGGGACGGTCCGTGGACAGTGGAGCCACAGAGGAGGTGAGGCTGGGGCGTGGGGCTGGAGCCTGCATGCCCCTGGACAGGCAGCCTTGGCGCTGGCACTTCATCTTACCCAGGAGGGGCAGTAGGCAGCGACTCAGGGAGGCAGGCATGCAGCCACTGAAGCCTGGTCCCGGGGGCCCTGCCACCCCCTACCCCGCCTGCCAGGCCCCGCTGCCCAGCCTTGCCCAGAGCACGTGTTGCTGCTGCCAGGTGTGGCAGTGCTTGGCCAGCGAAGGAGGACCCCAGGGGTCCGTAAGCTCAGAGAGGTGTGCTGGGAACTTGGGGTCTCGCCACCCCCAGGCTGCTCCTGGACACGGACATCAACAAGAGCCAGGTGCTGGAGGAGGTGTATGAGAACCAGCGCCGGGATGCCAAGGGGGCCTGGGTGCCTGCCGCCATCCCCAACACGGATGTGGTGAGCAGGGGGCATGCGGGATAATTCATGCTCCCGGCGCGGTGTGGGGGGGCGGTGCTTGCAAGCTGGGAGCGCTGGATCAATGGGACCCTGGTGAGCACTGATGGGGTTTGTATCCCAAGGTGGCAGAAAGAGGTGCCCTAAGTGGGACTGGAAGAACGACAAAGTATCTCCGTCCCCGGTGCTTTTACCCGGAACAGGAGACTCTGTTTGGGGCTGCCCTAAACCAACACTGCCTGAGAGAACTTTTTTTTTTTAACTTTTTATTTTTTATTGCAGTAAAGCCAATTAACAATGTTGTGATAGTTTCAGGTGGAAAAGTAACTCAGCCATACACAGACATATATCTTTTCTCCCCCAAACTCCCCTGCCATCCAGCCTGGCACATGTTAAGCAGATTTCCCTGTGCTAGCCAGGAGGTCCTTGTTGATCATCCATTTTCAATTCAGCAGTGTGTATGTGTCCATGCCAAACTCCCTAACTATCCCTCCTCCCCTAGCAACCGTAAGTTCACTTTCTAAGTCTGTGAGTCCAAGAGAACTTTCTGTGATGATAGAAATGTTCTGTCCACGGTCCACATGTGGCTATTGAGTGTCTGAAATGTGGCCCTTGTGGGAGTGAGGAACTGAATTTTAAATTTTGTTTCTTTTCTATTTGGCCACACTGCACAGCTTGTGGGATCTTAGTTCTGTGACCAAGGATCAAACCTGGGCCTCCGGCAGTAGAAGCTCAGAGTTTTAACCATTGGACACGACGGAATTCCCAAATTTTGTTTCATTTTAGTGAACTTAAATAGAAGGAGCCCCAGGAGGCTGGTAGGCTTCTCAGGTGGCTCGGTGGTACAGAATCCACCTGTCAATGCAGGAGACATAAGTTCAATCCCTGGGTTCAGAAGACCCCTTGGAGGAGGAAATGGCAACCCACTCCAGAGTTCTTGCCTAGAGAATCCAACGGACAGAGGAGCCTGGTGGGCTACGGTCTATAGGGTTGCAAAGAATCCAACACAACTGCACAACTGAGCACACGCACATGGAGGCTGGCGGCTGCTGACTGTATCAGTTCAACTCAGCTGCTCAGACGTGTCCGACTTCTTGTGACCCCATGGGCTACGCAGCAGGCCAGCCTTCCCTGTCCATCAGCAACTCCCGGAGCTTGCTCAAACTCATGTCCACTGTGTCAGCGATGTCATCCAACCATCTCATCCTCTGTCACCCCCTTCTCCTTCCACCTTCAATCTTTCCCAGCATCAGGGTCTTTTCCAGGGAATCAGTTCTTTGGCATTAGGTGGCCAAAGTATTGGAGTTTCAGCTTCAGCGTCAGTCCTTCCAGTGAATATTCAGGATTGATCTCCTTTAGGATGGACTGGTTGGATCTCCTTGCAGTCCAAGGGACTCTCAAGAGTCTTCTCCAACACCACAGTTCAAAAGCATCAATTCTTCGGCCCTCAGCTTTCTTTATAGTCCAAACCTCACATCCATATGCGACTACCGGTAAAACTACAGCCTTGACTAGATGGATCTTTGCTGGCAAAGTAATGTCTCTGCTTTTTAGTCTGCTGTCTAGGTTGGTCATAACTTTTCTTCCAGGGAACAAGCGTCTTTTAATTTCATGGCTGCAGTCATCTGGAGCCCCCCAAAATAAAGTCTGTCGCTGTTCCCATTGTTTCCCCATCTGTTGGATCTTCATTTTCTGAATGTTGAGTTTTAAGCCAGTTTTTTCACTCTCTTCTTTCACTTTCATCAAGAGGCTCTTTAGTTCTTCTTTGCTTTCTCCATAAGGATGGTGTCATCTGCTTATCTGGGATTGTTGTTTCTCCTGGCAATCTTGATTCCAGCTTGTGATTTATCCAGCCTGGTATTTTGCATGATGTACTCTGCATATAAGTTAAATAAACAGGGTGACAATATACAGCCTTGACGTACTCCTGACTGAACAGCGAGGTTAACTCACGTCTCACAGGCTGGTCTCCTCTGCACAAGGGCAGAGCTGGCTTGGGTGTGGGCAGATAGCAGCATCCACCTGAGATTCAGTCACCCTATTTTACTTTCATAGTCATACATATGGTTATTTCCTATTTATGTTGAGTGGTTATATAAAGTTTATATAAAACTGATAGTGCTTATATAAAGTTTCCTTTTAAAAATGCATGTACAGTTCAGAAAGGCAAACCCATAAAAGCATATTAAGTGAACACTCGGATGGCACTAGACGTAACAAGCACTGTCTGCTCCTGGGGTGGGAGGCCACGACGGCTGCAGTAGGCCTGCCCTATCTGTCCACCCACAGAATGGAGAGCCCGTGGAGGCCCGGGAGATTGTGAAGTGCCCCCAAGGCTGGCACGTGAAGCAAACCTGGGCTGTGGAGCTGAACCATGCAGTGGACAATGAGGGTCAGTCCTCTGGACGCTGAGGGCGGAAGGGCCTGGAGCAGAAAACTGCCAAGCTCTCGGGTGGAGTGGGCCTGTGTCCCGGGGGTCCCCAGGCTTCAGAGAGTGGGGCCTCCCTGCTTGCCGCAGACATGGGCCCCAGCTTTAGGACAGGTGTGTGCATGTGTGTGCTAAGTCACTTCAGTCGTGTCTGATGCTTTGCAACCCCATGGACTGCCAGGCTCCTCTGTCCATGGGGATTCTCCAGGCAAGAACCCTGAAGTGGGTTGCCATGCCTCCAGGGGATCTTCCCAGCACAGGGATTGAACTCGAGGGTCTTCTGTCTAACCTGCGTTGGCAGGCGAGTTCTTTACCACCACTTCCTTTCTGGGAAGCCCGTGCGCTGGAGGCCTCCTGGGCACAGGAACGAGGTCAAGTCCAGAGCTTAGCTCACCCTAGTGGCCCCAGGGAAGGACAAATGAATGGGCTAGGCGTCAGAAGACCGGGGCTCAGGATGCAAGCTCTGCTCCTTATGAACTGGGTGATGTGTGCGGGTCCCGGGACATCTGCGAGCTCACCTTCCCCATCCGTCAGGTGGGCTGCTGGGCTCGGGCCGCTGGGTGATGCTGGGTGACCACACCTTTCCCTGTGGCCAGGCAGACCTGGGCCTGAGGGACCGCACTGCCCCCTTGGCCTGCCCTTCGCGGGGCCTGTGTCTCAGGCCCGTCCAAGCCCGTGGCCCCTGGGCACCCACGGGCCGTGTCCTGGCCCCGCAGGCTGGGAGTACGGC
>SJXQ01006244.1:156455-221387 GCA_006408695.1 Aepyceros melampus | reverse complement strand
AGTACGGCGTGGGCATCCCGCCCTCGGGGCTGCCCCAGGTCTGGAACTCGGTGGAGAAAACCTACTACTCACGCCGGCGCCGGCGCTGGGCACGAGTGCGCTACCGGGACCACGGGCAGCTGAGCCACGAACAAGAGACCCTCTCCTTTCTGCAGCTGGTGAGGGGCCGCCGGGCAGCGACTGGTGGGGCCGCCGGGCGGGAGGGGGGCCCGCAGAGGGGGCTCACCCACTCCCACACCCACACCGGGTGACAGGGCGCCTCTGCTCTCCCCGCAGCACCACCCCGGCCTGGCTGAGGACGAGGCAGGCTGGGAGTACGGTGTCTTCGGCTCCAAGTTCCACCTGAACCCTGAGCCCCAGAGCCGCTTCCGCCGCCGCTGCTGGCACCGCAGGCTGGCCCCCAACAAGGTCAAGGGCACTGCACCCATATTCCTCCTGGAGGGATCCTTGGTAAAGCCCCAGTGGTCTAGGGGTCTCCCCCCTGCAACCCTGCCTCCGGAGCCAGGGCACACCTGGTGGGGCAGGCAGCCGGAGATGCCCCGTGCGGTCAGCCGCAGTCACCGCTGTGGGGTGGTGGAGGGGACATGCTTGGGCTTTGGCTGGGGAGGAGGGTGACCTGGGCCTGGGTTGGAGGTGACAAGAAAGGCACCCAAACGCCTCAGGGAGTCTGTCCTGGGCACAGAGCACAGACATGAAAGAGCAGGCGAGGAGGGAGGTGGACATGGTGTCGTCCACACGGAGGCTGGACAGAATCGTGAGTTCTTGGAGGGCGCCCCCAGGGATCACCCAGACGCCCAGCCTGCCTTTCATCTACTGCGTCTTCCACAGTGAGCGTGCAGTGGGAGTCTGCCTGGGTGGCCCCAGAGGCCCCCAGAGCCTGAGGGCAGGGAGAAGGGGGCCTGGGGTGGGGGGCCTGAAGGCAGGTGGCAGACATGGCTCCTCTCTCTCCCAGAGCCCCACTACTACCAGCTCTTCTGCTACATCTACCAGGCCCGGAACCTGATGTCCAGCCGTGTCCAGATTTCCAGGGTAGGCAAGGGCACCCCTTCTCCGCCAGCCTCTCAGGGCCCCCCATTTGACCACTCAGCAGTACAAAGGATGGCGAGGAGGAGGGTGACAAGCATGCAGACCCCGCCCCCAGCAGCTCATGACCCTGGTTTGCGGAAAAGACACGAGAGCAGGGGACACAGGATGGGAGTGGTCTGTCAGTGTGTCCCCAACACCGTGAGATAAGAAGGGGAGGCTTCACCCAGAGGAGACCACTTAGCTGGGCCTTGAAGAGGGCGGGGGACGAGGAGACACGCAGGCCGGAGAGAGGCTTGGGCCCCACTTGTCCCTTGCATGGGACAGATGACAGGTAGGGATGAGATGTGGCAATTTCCGGCCCCACATGGAGATTTCAGGTGTCCTAGGCTGGCAGTGGCCCTCTTTGTCAGGGGCCAGAGTGCTAGACGGGGTCTAGCCGGGGCAGTGGGTGTCCGCTGGGGGCTTTGTCCATTGGGAACATCGAGAGGGCTTCCCTGGTAGCTCAGCAGTAAAAAAAATTCGCCTGCAGTGCAGGAGATTCAAAAGACGCAGGTTTGATCCCTGGGTGGGGAAGATCTCCTGGAGGAGGAAATGGTTACCCACTCCAGTATTCCTGCCTAGAGAATCCCATGGACAGAGGAGCCTGGTGGGCTACATAGTCCATGGGATCGCAGAGAGTCAGACACCACTGAGCAGCTAAACCACCACCACCCTCTTCCAAAGGGCCTTGTGATGTCCCTTGATGCCAAGGCCACTTGCTGATGATGAGGAAGAGCAGCCACGTACATGTAGCCTGGCCCCCAGAACCCCTCCAGAGAAGCCACTGGGCGCTCTGAGTCTGTGACGCCTGGACCCCAGCCATGACAGCTTAAAGTGGCCCCTGGCTATCAGCCCATGGGCTCTGTGCTTAACGCTGAGGTGGCCTTCTTGGGGAGCTGGAATGGCTGCGGCTGGCAGGCCTGAGCCTCCTTGGGCACTGGGACCGGTGGTGCCAGCAGCCAGAGGAGAGGAGGGCTTCCTCAGTAGCTCCAAGGCACCACCTCCTCAACTTCCGCCCCCAGGGCCCTTCATCAGGCTGGTCTTCTTGAACCACAGCCAGTGCACCCAAACCCTGAAGAGCTCTGCAGCCCCCACATGGGCCCAGACGCTCATCTTTCAGCACCTCCTTTTGTACGAGAGCCCTCAGGACACCAGAGAGAGCCCGCCATGCGTGGTGTTGGAACTGTGGCAGCGGGACCCCCAGGTGAGGCGGGCTGAGCTGGGCAGAGCTCTGAGGAGACTGTATTTTATTCACCTTATTTTATTTGCTTTGTTGTGCAGCATGACTGGGGCTTCCCAGGTGTTGCTAGTGGTAAAGAACCCGCCTGCCAGTGCAGGAGACATAAGAGATACTGGTTTGATCCCTGGGTTGGGAAGATCCCCTGGAGGAGGAAGGCATGGCAAGGCACTCCAGTCTTCCTGCCTGGAGAATCCCATGGACAGAGGAGCCTGGCGGGCTGCAGTCCATGGGGTTGAAAAAGAGTCGGACACGACTGAGCAACAGCACTTAGGCATGCACGTGGCATGAAGGGATCTTAGTTCCCTGGCCGAGGATTGAATTCGTGTCCCTTGCAGTGGAAGTGAGGAGTCCTAACCACTGGACCACCAGGGAATTCCTGTGAGGAGTCATTCTTGTAGAGGAGAATATTCAGAAAGTGCTCAGGGAGGCTGATTCGCAGAGCACATCCTGAGAACATAAATGTCAGCCCTGACCCTGGCGTCGTCAGAATCCCGGGAGGAGCCGGAATGCTGCCAGCCTGGCCCCCAGGTTCTATGACTTCCCCCTTCCCTCCAGGGCAGTGAGACACTGTGGGGACGGAGCATGTGGCACCCGGTGGTCTGGCTGGACGCCCAAGACCGGATCCTGCCCCCCATGAGGTGGCACCCCCTTGTAAAAGGGCTGGAGGGCGAAGAGGGCGAAATCTTGGCGTCCTGTGAGCTGATCCTTGAGACTGAGGTGCTAGGAGAGGGGACCAGCTGGGAGGTGCGGTGCTTAGCGCCCCACCCTGCCCTGCTCCTCTGCCACGGGGTCCCACAACCGGCAGCCCCCAAGCCCAGTCCCTCAAGAAAGCCCTGGGGGCCCCTGGCTTAGACACCACTGGGCTGGGTGGTGCCGACCTGCCCAGCCTCTCCATGACTCTGCCACTAGCTTCTGCCCAAAGGGCTCCAGGGCCGCCTCAGCTGAGCACGCTCAGGGTCCTGCTTGAGTGGGGGAGGGGGCACAATAGGACCAGACCAATGGGGCCTCATGGGCCCTACTCCCCTGCCTCATCCCTGCAGAGCCTCAGACAGCAGCTGCCCATGTTAAGTGTGCCCTGGAAAAACGGCATCTACATCCTCCCCAAGAGCATCCAGCCCACGCTCCGGAAAATGGCTATTGAGGTGACAAAGTGTGGAGCGGGGCAGGCGGGCGGGCGGGGCACAAGCTGTTCCCAGAGCAGCTGAGCATCACAGAGCACTCTCTGCTGACCCTCTTGTGCCTTCTGCCTACCTAATCGAAAGCTTGGACCTCGAGAAGATACCCTGTGAGAGACACAGGGAGACAGGAGAGATGTGAAGGGCAGAAGCTCTGATAGAATATTTTGCAGTATTTTAATGCAAATCTCTGCAGCAGCAAAATATCGTGAGGTAGTGCTAGTGGTAAAGAACCTGCCTGCTAATACAGGAGACGTAAGAGACACAGGTTTGATCCCTGGGTGGGGAAGATCCTCTGGAGAAGGAAATGGCAACCCACGCCAGTATTCTTGCCTGGAGAATCTCATGGACAGAGGAGCCTGGTGGGCTACAGTCCAGGGGGCTACAAAGAGTCGGACATGACTGAGTGGCTTGGCACCCAGCAGGTTGTAGACCAAGGGCTTTAGCATTCATTACCTACTGTGTGTGAGCCTCACGTGGCCCCTGAGCAAAGATTAGGGACTACTGCCCTCCAAAGAAGGAAATTCATGCTCTGAGAAATAACACAGCCACACAGGGGCTCAGTGGCAGCAGCAGAGTTTAGGCTCAGCCCTGCCAGACTCCAAATGCAGGACATTTCTCACCTCTTCTGAGAGTAGCAGGGAAGGCCCCATGTCAGAACCCACGTGCCTGCCGCAGACCCGGCCAAGAGTGGACAATGGTCAGGTCTTCCCAGCACCACAGCCCGGGTCAGGCCCTGTGGCTGGTCCCACTCTGCCCCGAGGCAGCTCTGTGAGGAGGGTGTGGACCGCTCGTGGGGTGCCCAGTGTGGGTCCACTGAGAGCGAGGTCTCAGGGCACTATCCTGCTGACTGGCCATGGAGTTCTGTGGGACCCAAGTCAGCCATGAGCTAGAGGGCACAGCCATGCCTCGAAGCCCGGGGGCCACACCAGCTGCTGTAGGCCTGGGAGGCAGCCAGCGTCAGGAACTCACCCCCAGAGAAATGATCAGAGGCCAGAAGGGCAGCAAGGGAGGAAGGAGGAGAGAGGACAGTGCTGGGCCTGGGCTTGGGCACTCCTCTTCACAGGAGGGGAGGCCCGGGTGCGCTGTCAGACTCTCCAGCACCCAGCCTCGTGCCCTGGCCCTGCAGGCCCCCAGCCAGGCCGGGCCCCGACGCAGAGGTGCCGCCTGTCCCCGTCCCCACCCGCTCTCCTTCCCGCCAGATGCTGGTCTGGGGCCTTCGCAACATGAAGCAGGTGCGCTCGCCCCGGCTTCTGGTGGAATGCTGGGAGGAGTCCCTGCAGACCGAGCCCATCAGGGACTTCCAGACCAATCCCAACTTCACCCAGTCAACCCTCCTCCTCACGCTGGTAAGGACACCATGGGCGAGGAGGGCTGGGACAGTGCCCGTCGCATGGGAAGCCTCACGCCCTGGCCTGTCCGGGGGCTGCAGTACATGCCTACGGAGGAGACTTTTGCACTGCCCCTGGTGCTGAAGGTGGTGGACAACCAGGACTTCGGCCAGGAGACCGTGGTGGGTCAGGCCAACGTTCACTCTCTGCAGCCCTACTTCTGTGACCCCTGGGCCGAGGACTACGTGCCTCCGCGGCCCCCAAGTATGACCCTCTCTCCCTGCCCCTCCCCCGGCCTCCCCACGGGAGTGCCCCTCCTCCTCCCCCTCGTCCTCTCTCCCGAGACTCACAACTGCGCTTTCTCCACCCAGCGCTGTCAGTGAAAAAGTACCATGAGGTGAGTGAAAGCCCGGAGGCCCTGTGCCATTTCAGGAAATGGCCCTTGTGCCTGAGGGGGGTGGATTAAACAGAGCTCTGATGTCTGTGCCTCCAGGGTGAGGCCTACATGAGGAAAGTCAAGAACAGCGATTCTCAACTTGGGCTGCATATTAGAATTGCTCAAGAATTTTAAAAAGCCCAGATGGCCAGACTACTGACCAATTGCTGGGGGTAGGACCCAGGTGGCACCAATCTCTTTTTTCCAAGGGCTTCCCTGGTGGTTCAGATGGTATAAAATCCTGCCATGTAGGAGATCTGGGTTCAATCCCTGGGTGGGGAAGATCCCTTGGAGAAGATCCCCTGGAATGGCTACCCACTCTAGTATTCTTGCCTGGAGAATTCCACAGACAGAGGAGCCTGGTGGGCTACAGTCCATGGGGTCACAAAGAGTTGGACACGGCTGAGTGACGAATGCTTTCATACCTCAACCCATCCCAAGTGATTCCAGTGTTTCTGAACTTCAGAACTGCTGCCCTGGAGCAGCACCTGTCGACTTTGAATGCACAGGAATCCTTGGGACATCCTGAACAAATGCAGATTCGGATCCAGGAGCCTGGGGTGGGGCTTAAGGCCCACTTCTGAGCCTTCCGGAGTTCATTCTGGGCTGTTGGCAATGAGAACCTAGAACAAACCTTCCCCTCCTTCTTGGCCCCCATCCTATGTCTGAGGACCCCTAAATGAAGAGGCCTCTGTGAATGGGAAGGGAGCCGTGGCCTCGAGCCCATTCTCCCCTGGGAAGTGGGAGGCGATGGGCAGCGGGGCCTTGCCTTGCTCACGTGCAGCCATTTTTCAGCTCCTAGGTTACCTCTATGGAAAGTTCTGGTTCAAGTCCAGCAAAGCTGAGGTGATGGAGGCTCAGCCCTGGGGAATAAGGAACAACCCTGGCAGCGCAGGGAGGGCTTGGGGCAGAGGAAGCCAGTGTGCCCCTTCCCCAGGGGCCAGAATGCCCCCTCTCCCTGACAGGACGAATATGACCAGGAAGTAGACTGGTGGAGCAAGCTGTTCTGGGCCACCGGAGACGCTCCCCAGACCTTGAAGTACAAGTACAAAGACTATCACACCCTGAAGGTTCGCAGGCCCCTGAGAGCGAGGACCACTGAGGGATGGGGAGAGTCCAGAGGGAGGCCAGCACACGGGTACCGAGGCCTTAGGGAATGGCCAAGCTGGTGGAGATGGGGAGAGGGGCAGCAGGCGGTGTTCCAGCACCATTTTCACAAGACTCTGGACCACACGACCCCTGGCCACACTCTTTCAGGAACCAGCGGTCCCACTGGCAGCAGCTGTGCTGACCCCAGGGGTCCCTCCACCTGCCCCGTCCTAGGAACGGTCCCCTCTGGCCGGGCCCTGGCCGGCTGCCCCCACCAGTGGGGTCCTCCGCGCCCTCCCACAGGTGTATGACTGTGAGCTGGAGGCTGTGCCAGCCTTCCAAGGCCTGCAGGACTTCTGCCAGACCTTCAAACTCTACCAGGAGTGGCCCAGGCTGGACAGCCCTGTGGTAGGCGAGTTCAAGGTGTGTGTCTTGCCCTGTGTGGCTGTGCCCATCACTCTGGGTCCCTTCCGCCTGGGGGAAGACTCTGATAGGAGCCCTGGTTCTATATGTTCATTGTGAGGACAGGCATGGAGGGCTTGACAGTCTTGGGAGTCGGGGGCAGAGACTGACTTCTGCAGGGACTCAGGGTTGCCTCCCCTGATGCAGGAAGGTCTAGGGCTTTTCAATCCCTACTCAGGCTCAAGCTTTTGAAAAGAAGTATGGACCTGGAGGGGTGGATGGGGGTGAAAAGACAGCTCCCTTCAGCAGAAACCAGGAGCTCAGTTCCTGCGTTAACACCCCTCCGAATGCCCTTCCTGATCACCCCTCCTGAATATCGTGGTCCTGGCTGGGCACCTCTGCAGCACTTGCCCCCACGGCCCTTGTGGGTTTCAGGTCCTGCTATCCTCAACACAACCCACTCTTCTGACCTGGGACCCGGGGCCCCTCCTGGAGGGAGTTACACAGCCAGGCCGCTGCTGCCAGGCTGGAGGCCAAGACCTTCCCTCCCTGACACACGCACAGGGCCAGTTCCGCGTCTACCCCTTTCCTGAGAACCCAGAAGCTCCCAAGCCCCCTCGCCAGTTCCCGCTTTGGCCTAAGAAAGAGGACTTCCCCCAGCAGTGCCTGGTGCGGGTGTACATGGTGCGAGCCTTCCACCTGCAGCCCCAAGACCTCAACGGCCTGGTAACCAGCACCCCCGAGCCGCGGGGCCTCCCCGCCTGCCCACCCCTACACCTCACTCTGCACCGCAGCATCCCGGAGCTCCCTCAGGCTGACGCCCAGACTGCCGACTTCCCAAAGGCCCCTTCTGTACAAGGGGCTCCTCTCTGACCCACTCCTGCGCTCCCTCACCAACCCGGGCTGATTCCTATTTCCTGTCCTCCCCTCCCTTCTCTCTGAACCCCAGTGTGACCCTTACGTGATCCTGAAACTGGGACAGACGATGCTTGGCAACCGGGACAAGTACCAGCCCAACACTCTGGACCCCATCTTTGGCGTGTGAGCCGCCCAGTGCGCCGGGTCCCACACCCCTGCTCTCATCCCCCACGGGTCGGGAGCAGTCCTGGAGGCAGAGAATTCTTCTAGCTTCTGCGTTCCTAGCACCGTGTTCAGCGGATGGAGAAAGCACCAGCACCAACGGGCAGCCCAGATCTCCCCTCCCTCTCTAACATGCTGCCCTGGAAGGGAGCTCAGAGTCCTGCACCCCAGGCTTATCAAAAATTACTCCCAGGATTTCCCTGGTGGTCTGGTGGCTAAGACTGCACTCCCAATGCAGCAGGCCTAGGTTCGGCCCTGCTCAGGGAACTAGATCCCACATGCTGCAACTAAGAGTTCTCACACCACAACTAAGATCCTGCGTGCCGCAACTAAGACCCAGAGCAGCCAAACAAATTAAAAAAAAAAAAAATTGCTCCCACCAGGACTGAGGGCTGGTTATTGGCAGAGGACGGTCATGCCAGGCTCTGCTCTCTATATTCACTGGGACCAAATAGTGTGACGCACAGGCACGTGGGGCCAGGATGCTGGAGAAGCAGAGGCAGGTGGATAACGCGGTCCCCGGTCTCTGTGTCTCCAACACCCTCCCCCTAGGATGTTTGAATTGAGCTGCACCATCCCCCTGGAGAAAGACCTAGAGATCCAGCTCTATGACTTTGACCTTTTCTCACCTGATGACATGATTGGAACCACGGTCATTGACCTGGAAGACCGACTCCTGTCTGGCTTTGGAGCTCGTTGTGGGCTCTCCAAATCCTATTGCCAGTGAGGACCTGAGTTGCGGGGTTGGGTGGGGGGCTGCGGCAGGTGGTGGGCAAGGGAGCAGGTGAGGGTGGAGGAGGGAATCCACAGCTCCCCTTGAAGACACCTGCATCCCGAGCCGGGGAGCTGGGGCCCAAACCCATCTGCATGCCCATTCCCAGCACCAGTCAGCCTGCAGCGGGTAGCAAGGGCTTCTCCAGGACTCGGGTCTCCCCACAGGTCAGGGCCCTTCAGGTGGCGGGATCAGATGCCCCCAAGCTTGCTCTTGGAGCACCATGCCAAGCGAAAGGGACTACCGCCGCCTCTCTTCAGCCCTGAGGGTGACTCTGTTTATTACAACGGGAAAAAATTCGAACTGCAAAGCTTCGGTGAGAAGTGTACACACCTGCCAGCAAGCGCAGGGCCAGGCCTCTGCCTCCAGTGGCTCTCAGGATGGAGGCATTGCCAGAGGGCATTGCCCCGCACCCTGTCCCCTGCACACATGCCAAGTCGCTTCAGTCGTGTCCGACTCTGTGTGACCTATGGATTGCAGCCCGCCAGGCTCCTCTGTCCGTGGGGTTCTCCAGGCGTGGAGTCGGTTGCCATTCCTGTTCCAGGGGATCTTCCCAACCCAGGGATTGAGCCCACACCTCTCTAAGTCTACAGGAGGGTCCCCTACCCCCTGTCATGGCTAACCAAGTCCACCTCCCAGGCTGAGGGTGAGGGCGGGGCCCACATGGGGCATGGGAAGGCCCCTGACTTCCTGATACCTCCTCCCTGTCGCCTCTCCGATATAGAACTCAAGCCCCCTAGAGCGCACTTCCTGGGATCTAAGAAGGAGCGCCTGGCTCTGTACCTCCTGCACACCCAGGGGCTGGTACCCGAGCATGTGGAGACCCGCACTCTGTACAGCGACAGCCAGCCAGGCATCGACCAGGTATGAGACTTGAGGGGGAGCAGGAGGTGGGGAAGCCCCACCATCTGGGATGAGAGGGGCAGGAAAGGCCAGGCATGCACAGGTGTGACTGCAAAGATGACGAATGTGTTCTGGGTGTGTTAATAAGAAGCTGCAGCGATGTCACGCAGAGTGGAGAGAGTCAGAGCTGGAAAAGTCGCTGATGAAAAACCGAGGCCCCATGTCTGCTGTGGAAGCATCTGGGGGCCCCACCCGCCAGGGTCAGACATCACAACCCTGACTTGGCTGAAATACAGGCTGTGTCTTCTGCACAGCAAGGAACCCCAAACAAAAGGAATAAAAATCCCCACAGGCACCCCAGTGATCCCCCATCCTCCAGCCACCAGAACGGCTCAGCTCATTCTCCCCACCTCTCAACCTGACAGTACGTTCTGCGCAACAGAGTTCTCTGCTGAGCGCTTTTCAAAACCACCCTCACTGGACTTGTCTTCTCATTCAGTGGGGCCGGCTTCAGAATAAAACTAGGTCACGTGGTCTGAAGGACTGTCACTGCCGGTAGCTCTTTCTGTTGCTGTTGTCCAGTTGCCAAGTGGGGTCCGACTCTGTGACCCCACGGAGTGCAGCACGCCAAGCTGGCCTGTCTTTCACCATCTCCTGGAGTTTGCTCAGACTCACGTCCACTGAGTCAGTGATGCTGTATAACCATCTCACCCTCTGTCGCCCCCTTCTCCTCCTGCCCTCAGTCTTTCCCAGCATCAGGGTCTTTTCCAGTGGGTCGGCGCTTCACTCAGGTGGCCGAAGTATTGGTGACTCTACTTTCTTGCTTTCTTCTCTCCCCTTTGCTCACCAGTTCTATCCCTTCTTGCCTAGACCTCTGTGCTTGGTGAAAGCCTGACATCCTTAGGATGTGGGTCCATACCATGAAATGACCTGGAGATCACCAAGCTTACCTTTATTCAGGGCCACGAAGTGGTTAATCAACACAGCCCCCATCCCATTCGTAGGCCCGTGCAGAGAGGCTGTCAGGCAGGGCCTGTTAAATGGCACCCCCCTCCAGACCCCAGTGACATGTGATGCCCTGGCACCACAGCCCCCAGCTTCACAGCTGTCACATGCCACCAGCGTGTTCTCCCCGCCAAAAAAAGAAAGTGGAAGCTGGTGCGTGGTGCGCTGACTTCCTGTCTGAAGTCCATCGACCTCCCAGATCCCCCAGTGCTTAGCGTTAGAAACAGCCTCAGCAGGCCTAGACCCTGGGAGGAGGACCCTCACCAGACCAGCATGCCAAGAGCGGGGAGTAGCGGGGCGGAGGAAAGGGGTTGGCCAAGCCCAGCTTATCCTTGTCCACTCTAGGGAAAGGTGCAAATGTGGGTGGACATCTTCCCCAAGAAGCTTGGGCCTCCCGGCCCCCCAGTCGACATTGGGCCCAGGAAACCTAAAAGGTGAGTGACACCAGGCAGGGCGGCCCAGCCAGTGTGTGGGGCACCAGCAGGCTCCAACCCTGAGTCACTGTGACACTTTCCCTCTGCTGGGACTCCAGGGTGCCACTGCCTCGTGCGGGCCCCCAAGCCCAGGCTGCCTTGGGTGGGCACGGAGCACAGCGCCCCTCCAGGCCTGTTCCCTCGCTGAGGCTGCGGTTGGGGAGCTATTCCTCCACAAAGCTTCAGACAACGGTGGCTGCAGGTATGAGCTCCGCTGCGTGATCTGGAAAACCACCCTCGTGGACCCGAAGGACAAGAGTTTAAGTTACGACAGGATAAACGACATCTATGTCAAAGGGTGAGGGAGGGTACCGCGTGCCTCCAGTGTGCCAGTTCTGTCATTCTTGGGGGTGCTCCTGGTCTTGGGGTGTGCTGGGCGGCCCTCCCCCGGGGCTCCAGCTCAGGTTGTGGGGGTGCTCCTGGTCTTGGGGTGTGCTGGGCGGCCCTCCAGCTCAAGGAGTGGGGGTGCTCCTGGTCTCGGGGTGTGCTGGGCAGCCCTCCCCCTGGGGCTCCAGCTCAGGGAGTGGGGGTGCTCCTGGTCTCGGGGTGTGCTGGGCGGCCCTCCCCGTGGGGCTCCAGCTCAGGGAGTGGGGGTGCTCCTGGTCTCGGGGTGTGCTGGGCGGCCCTCCAGCTCAGGGAGTGGGGGTGCTCCTGGTCTCGGGGTGTGCTGGGCAGCCCTCACCCCAGGGCTCCAGCTCAGGGAGTGGGGGTGCTCCTGGTCTCGGGGTGTGCTGGGCGGCCCTCCCCGTGGGGCTCCAGCTCAGGGAGTGGGGACAATCAACGGAGAACCCCAGGTGAGAAGACTCTGGCCCCAGGTGGCTATTCGGGCTGGAGAAGGACATGCAGAAGACAGACGTCCACTACCGCTCCGTGACAGGGGAGGGCATCTTCAACTGGCGGTTCACCTTCACCTTGGACTACCTGGCAGCAGAGCATGTGTGTGTCTTGAGCGAGAAGGTAACATGCCCAGGCTTCCCAGGTGGCACAGTGGTAAAGAATCCACCTGCTGATGCAGGAGACACAGGTTCAATCCCTGGGTTGGGAAGATCCCCTGGAGGAGGAAATGGCCACTCACTCCAGTATTCTTGCCTGGAGGATCTCATGGACAGAGGAGCCTGGCAGGTTATAGTGCATGGGGTTCCAGAGAGTCGGACACGACTGAGTGACCGAGCGCACAGCCAACAGGCCCGAGGTGGGGTGGGGCTGAGACACGCTCCTCCCCTCCCCCCAGAGCCTGCGAGTTGCATGGAGACACTTGGAAAGTGGCCTTGGGTAGAAACCCTCCTGCCACTCGTCCTCCTCCATGGCCGTCCCATCACTGCTGGGTGGTGAGTGGCTCAGTGGCCATGAACTTCAAGAGCCAGGCCGGTAATACACGCTCTGGCACCCTCCAGGACTACATATGGAGCCTGGACCCCACGGTGACAAAGTTCCCAGCCCGGCTCATCATCCAAGTCTGGGACAACAATATCATCTCCACGGATGACTTTCTAGGTGAGACCCTGGCGCGGGGCCCGCAGCTACGGGGCAGGGAAGTGCCTTCTCGCTGACGACCTTTCTCTGGGTTCAGGGGTCCTGGAGCTGGACTTGTCGGACATGCCCCTCCCGGCCCCGCACTCCCGGCTGTGCTCTGTGAGGATGCTGGAGACTGACCCCAAGTGGCCCCACTTCCTCCAGCACAAGCACTCGTCCCTCTTTAAGATGAAGAATGTGGCTGGCTGGTGGCCTTGCCAGGTTCTCGATGGTGGCAAATGGCGCTTGTCGGTAGGAGCTGGGGCAGGTGCCTGTTGCCTTGGGTTACAGGGCTGACTGCTGAGCCACACTGTCTGGCTGCTAAGTCCTGTCCAACTGTTTGTGACCCCATGGACTATAGCCCACCAAGCTCCTCTGTCCATGGGATTTCCCAGCAAGAATACTGGAATGGGTTGCCATTTCCTTCTTCAGAGGATCTTCCCGACCCAGGGGTTGAACCCAAGTCTCCTGCCTTGGCGGGTGGATTCTTTACCTCTGAGCCACCTGGGAAGCCTACTGTGCCACATAAGCTGGTTCTAACAGACTTCTAGGGGCCTGAGCTGAACCCCCTTTCCCTCTGAACCCTGGAAGAGGCAGGTTCTTGTTCCTGCCATCTGAATTCAGTGCCCCCACAACCCATGGTGTTTCTAGGGTAAAGTGAAGATGACCCTGGAGATACTGACAGAAAAGGAAGCCTTAATCAAGGCGGCAGGACGAGGCCAGTCAGAACCCAACCAATACCCTACACTCCATCCTCCCTTGTAAGGGTCCCGCAGGGTAAAGGCACTGAGGCGCTCTTCCTGGCTCAAAAAGCTGAGCTGCTGGGCCTGGCATTTTGTGTGGGGTGGTGCTGGGGAGGGGGCGAGAAGCAAAGAGAGATACCTAACCCACCCCCCAACTCCAACTCAATGCTCAGTTATAATCAGGGGAGTGCAGCTGCAGGGAGAGAGGGGTGGGCAGAAGCAAAGCTGCTTTTTTTCAACTGAAAGCCCTTTTGCTCTGGGTTACTTGACCTGAAGGTTCCCTCTGCCCTCTTCCCTTCTCTGCCAACCCTGCTCCCGGACAGACGCACCCACACCCTTTTCATGTGGTTCCGGTCACCCGTTGGGAAATTCATCCGTGTAGTCTGGAGACGCTACCGCTTCAGAATCATAGCCACAGCCATCATACTGCTCATAGGGCTTCTGCTGTTCAACTTTATCTATTCAGCTCCGGTGAGCGACAAGCCTGGGGGACGGGGCGAAGGTGCCATGCCTCTTGGATGACATAAGAGAGCATTTTTGGGCTGCTACTTCAGGCTGACTGTTGCTCGTTCTCCCTAGAACTATTTGGCCATGAGCTGGATCAAACCGGAACTTCGGCTGAATGCCCCCATTCAAATATATGCCAATATCATCAATGGGCCAAACACCAGTAGCCCCAACTCTTCCAACCTCACCACTCCCCAGCAGAGCCTGAAACCTGCAACAGCCCTTAGGCTGAAACACCTCCAGGGACACGTGACGCACCTGCGGGATATCCTTCCAGAACTTCTGGCCCCATAGAACTAATCCCCACCCCATCTGCCAGTCTGGGCTCCCGGCCCACCGACAGCCCTACCTTTCAGCTTCCTACCAGTTCCTTATTTCTGGGGACTTGAAATAGTCTGGCCATTCTGTTCAGAAGCCACTTCCAACAAGCAGGGCAGAGCTGTAATTTTCCACTGAAATAAAGAGCATTTGTAACAGAGAGGCACCTTGTATCTGGGTGGTTGACACCACCACAGGCAAGGCCAGCCTCTGGGACGAGACCCAGAAGGGCGGGAGGCACCTCTGTGAGTGTCCAGGGCTCATCCACTTTGTGGGCCTCAGGTTGGAGGAAACAAAAGGCCAGGGCATCCGTGAGGGAGATGGCTCCTGGAGGGTAAGGCCGCTGCCCTCCCCCATCACGTGGCCAGGTGGCCCCCTCACCCTGGGACACAGCTGGGACTCCAGGGCCCAGAGCAATGTTGGGCCCCACTCACAACAGGAAGGCTGCCCTGGGGGCTCAGCTGGTAAAGAATCTGCCTGCAATGTGGGAGATCTGGGTGCGATCCCTGGGTTAGGAAGATCCCCTGGAGAAGGGAACTGGCGTGTTTCTAGAACAGAAGGCAAGAACCAAAGCAAAAGCTACAACGCTAATCAGACCTCACACATGTTGCTCTGAGGCTGGCCCCGAGTCGGCAGTTGGGGGTAGTATACCATCTTTCACGTCTTCTCGCCTTCCTCAGAGCCTCAAAAAATTCCTGAGCTAGAATCACACAAAAGCCACAAGTGTGGTCTCAATGCTGAGATCTCCCTCTTGCACCCCTGTTCGGGCCAGTTCATGAGCCCACCCTTGTGCCCCCAACATAGGTGTCTATCCAATCTCCCCTGGAGCTCAAAAACACAAAACAGCCAGCTGCTTCCTCAGTTTCAAAGAAACTGGTCTGAAGGCCAAGCCCTGGCATGTGGGAGAGGTCGGGAGGGCCCCACTGTCACCCAACCTGCAGGAGAGACCTACAGCTTGTGGGAAGGATGTGAGAAAGCCAAAGACAACAGAAATCACCGCCCCCCCTGCACCGACAGGCCGAGGGGACCCCCCTTGCCTTCTGCACTGAGCAGAGGGCTCTCCCATCCCAGAAGGGCAAGGGTGGATGGGCTGAAGGTTTAGCCGAACCCACCCCTAGAAGGAAGGCCACACAGAAGGTCATGTTTGGTTTTCATCAGCCACATTAAGACTTTCCCTCGGGCTACAGAAGCACAGGGCAAGGAGAGCTGAGTCCAGACCCTCCAGGGAGAGTCCACCTGTCAGCAACAGAATCACAGGGCAGACAGGCGAGCAGCGCCCGACTCCTCGTCAGGGAAGGCAGTGGCATCAGGGCTGACCCGGAGAGGAGGATGTTCAGGCCTGCTGCTCAAACAACAGTGAACTCTACCAGGCACAGATGACGGGGATCCACTGCTCCCAGATTTACAACCACCATTTCTTATCACTTAAGAAAGAGAAGCAAGAGGTCCTCTTTGGGGAGCATCCAAACTGAGGCTATAGAAGAAAGGTTCCTTACATCTTGACACTCTAAGTAGGATTCCAAAAGTTATGAACACAAAACATGCAGCGAAGCAGGCTCTGGAGCATCCAGGAACATCTCCATGTCCTCGGGTCACATGGTAGATGTTGCTTTCAGTGTCAAAACGTGGAGCGGTTTCACAGTTAGTCCCACAGCATCCGTGATGTCTCCCCAGCTTCTCTTGACTTCACACACCCAACCGGGGACCTAAAGGGGCCTGACTGGGAGTGTCACGAACACACCAATAGAACCAAGATCCACCCTCAAGAACAAAGGGCAGAGCAGCAAGCTCCTGCAGAATGCCCCCTCCCCATGGCCACCTAACGAGGGTCAGTGACACTCGAGTGCGTCCTGTAGTCCCAGGCCCTAACGGACCCAAGTTGTCTTTTCCAGCTCAGCTTGCATCTGCAGAGAATGACGGAAGGAGGGAGAGGCAGGGAAGAGATTTCCATCCAGATGTCCAAGGAAAGTGCCTCAGGTGGACAGGGGCTTGGACAAAAAGCAAAACCAGTAACTGGCTGGCCAGAAGGTGTGAGGAGTCACGTGTTTCTAGTCTTTGAAGACTTACAAGTGAAGCCCAAGGGCCCTGTGAGCCCAACAGCAAGGCAGCCTGGGCTCGGTAACTCCTGCCAGTGGTTCTGGCATCACAGTGGCCCAGGTTCTCGCCAGCCCTCTTCACTCCCAAGTGGCGGGACCTTGGGGAAAGGCACATCGCAGCAGCGTCCCCCGGGGGAGGCTTCCTGAGCCAGAGTTGGCTGTCCTCACAGGTGACAGGGGAAGCCAGCATCCCTGACCAGGGGCTGGCGGCAGGAGAAGGCCCGCCCGGCTGGGTGGGCAGGTCCGCGGCCCCTCCCACACCGCCAGGGACAGTCACAGGTCACGGTTGCGGAGGGGCGCTCAGTAGAAGCGCTTCCTACTCTGGTCCTGCCATTTGCTGTAGAGTATGATCCCGATGACGACAGCAAAGACGGAAAACACCAGAGAGAAAAAGACGATGAGAAAGAGGGCCAGGCCGCTGAGGGGAGGCAGCGGAGCTGTCACTGAGGAAGCAAGAGAGAAGCAGGTCAGAAGGAGGGGGCCGCTCGGGGAGGGAGGGACTGACTGAGAGCTGTTTCAGTTTCTGGGAGCCAGAGCTCCAGTACACCCTTTCCACATGCCAAAATTTAAACCCTAAGCAGCCCTGAACTGCTCATTGGTAACGTGGAGACCAGTGAGAGAGCAGGGGCCAGTGCCCCAGGTACCCGGAGAACACAGAGGCGAGTCAGGCCCCACTGCTGGGCTGCACGGCCCCCCGGCCCCCCAGCAGCCTTCAACCCCCTGGCCGGCCATGGGGCCTTCTCCTGGGACCTCTATGCTCACTTTCAGGCAGCTTCATGTTATCCACTGAGGGCAGGAACACGTCCCGATGCAGCTTCTCCTCTTCCGGGGTCCTCTCCACCGTCAGCTCAAACAGCTTCAGGGAAATGACATCATGGTTGTCTAAAGACAGAGAGAATGACAAAGGCATGACTCAAGGCACCTTGAGAAGAATGTCTTGGTTCAAGCTTCTAGTCCACAGCTAACACACAGTGACCTGGAAAAAAAAAAAAAACAACCCACCACCAAAACCTCTTGTTTCTCATCTAAAAATAAGTTCAGGTAACAGGGAATATTCTACATTATCCTATATATATAGTGCTCATCAACAAGCATGCATTACCTACATAAATTTATTTATTTTATTTTTGGCTGTGCTGGGTCTTTGTTGCTGCACAGGCTTCTCACTGCAGCGGCTTCTCCTGTTTTGGAGCATGGGCTCTAGAGCACAGGCTTCAGTAGTTGTGGTGTACAGGTTTAAGATGCTCCACAGCACGTGGGATCTTCCTGGATCAGGGGTTGAAGCTGGTCTCCTGCATTGGCAGGTGGATTCTTTACCACTGAGCCACAAGGGAAGCCCCCTATATAATTTCAAAATTGAAAGATAATACAAGAACTAAGCCCCAGTCACAGGTAAAACCTTTCAGGAGACACAGCGGCCCCACAGCTTCCCTTTAACATGGGCTACACATGTGACCGAAAGAGGAGTGGGCCACACAGCAGCTGTTTAATGGGCCGTGAGCAGGGCACAGCTACTGGCCTGGAGCACACTTCCCTTCTGGACTGTGGCTATGATCCTCAATCTCACTATTAATTACCAGAGAAGGATGAAGGAGTTAGGGGCTCAATTTTTTTTCTCTCCCCTTTTAAAGTAACATTATAAACTCACAGATTCAAACATATTTGATGTGTTTCAATCACTGCAGATGGTGACTGCAGCCATGAAATCAAAAGACGTTTGCTCTTTGAAAGAAAAGCTATGACAAACCTGGACAGCTTATTAGAAAGCAGAGACACCCTTTTGCCAACAAAGGTCCATATAGTCAAAGCTATGGTTTTTCTAGCAATCATGTATGGATGTAAGAGCTGGACCATAACGAAGGCTGAGCGCCAAAGAATTAATGCTTTTGAACTGTGGTGCTGGAGAAGACTCTTGAGATTCCCTTGGACAACAAGGAGATCAAACCAGTCAACCCTAAAGGAAAACAGTCCTGAGTATTCATTGTAAGAACTGATGCTGAAGTTCCAATCCTTTGGCCATGCGATGTGAAGCGCCAACTCACTGGAAAAGACTCTGATACTGGGAAAGATTGAGGGCAAGAAGAGAAGGAGGCAGCCAAGGATGAGATGGTTGGATGGCATCACTGACTCAATGGACATGAATTTGGGTAAAGTCTGGGAGTTGGTGATGGACAGGGAGGATTCCCTGGTGGCTCAGAGGTTAAAGCGTCTGCCTCCAATGCGGGAGACCCGGGTTCGATCCCTGGGTCGGGAAGATCCTCTGGAGAAGGAAATGGCAATCCACTCCAGTATTCTTGCCTGGAGAATCCATGGACGGAGAAGCCTAATAGGTTACAGTCCACGGGTCGCAAAGAGTCGGACACGACTGAGCGACTTCACCTACCACCTAGGGAGGCCTGGAGTGCTGCAGGCCATGGGGTCACAAAGAGTCGGACACGACTGAGTGATTAAACTGAACTGAACTGAAGGATGAGATAGTTGGATGGCATCACTGACTCAATGGACATGAATTTGAGCAAACTTTGAGACAGTGAAGGTCAGGGAAGCCTGGCATGCTACAATCCATGGGGTGGCAAAGAATCGGACATGACTGGACAACTGAACAACAAAATACACTGAAGCTGTATCTCTTACTGATGCTCAACTCCAACCAACTTTACCTAGGGGGAGCCTACTCAAGTTGACTCCTGAGTCCCTTAACATGAACCTACAAGTTTTTGATATCTTCTCTGCTTTTCTGGGAAGTTTTTAGCTTGTATTTCCTACCTTACACCTGGCACCAGACACATTCTCCAGGAAGCTTTAATTCTTGTTAGTGGGAACTGGTATTAAGAGGCCACAAATGTGAGTGCAGGGGTGCCCAGTGCTACTGGGTTGTTACTGCGGACTGGGCTTCTCGCCATCTCTATTATTAGGATGACATTTACAGCTGTTTGGGCTCTTAGAATCTTTAGCAGATAAAACCAGGTTTAAAAAAAAGACAAAACTGGATTTACCTTCAGTTAGAAAAAGTGTTTTCTGTGCCAGGACTGAGATTAAACAACAGGACGGCCCACAGTTTCTCCTGACAACAACGGGCCGAGACCGAGTAGACGCCACCCGTCTCAGATGGGCATTTGCCTTTCTGTTTTGACACAAGAAAGTTCTATTTCATACCAGCTTCATTCATAATACACTATATTAAATCAAAAGAACCAAAAGTTTCTTTACCTCAAAAGACGTCATGATTGAGGCTTAGGGACGTAAAAGAGAAACTGGAAACAAGTAGGTAGAAAATCCAGAGAAGATACAAGAGCCTGGTTCTGCTAATGTCACACAAGTCAAGTAAGGCGGAGTTTCAGGGTAACTGGTCAAATGAGCTCAAGAGAAGACAAAGAGCAAACACACAGCAAAGAAACAGAGGAGGCTTTCATGAGAGCAGGGCTGTGGCAGAGACACAGGTCCGAATGCAGTATTCGCCACGCTGATAATTCAGAGGCGTCTGCACACACGACACAGCCAAAAGTCGAGCACAGGGTCAAGACTCCGTGCTCCCAATGCAGAGGACGCAGGTTCGATCCCTGATTGGGGAACTGAAATCCCACATGTCTTTGGGCAACTAAGCCCAAGAGACACAGCTACCGAGCTTGCAAGCTCTGTAGTCCACACGCCACATCAAGAGAAGCCCCAGTGCAGCCCAACTATAAATAAATAAATAAAATGTAGGTTTTATTAAAAAAAAAAATCTGAGCACAAAAGAGTTTGGGGGTCAGTCAAGGAGATGCTTTGCGAGGAGAAGGGGAAGTCAGCATATCAGGTGAAAGGACTTGCCTGCAGAAACAGGCACAAGAAAAAGGAGAGCACAGACTGGAAGCACCGGCTTGACGAAGAGGCGAGCACTGCTTGCTGTTAGCAGCAAACCTCTCCCAGACACAATCGTGCGAGACGACCCCAGGCCTGTGCAATCTGGGCTCTACACACAAGTATGCAAGAAAGGGAGCACTCGTGGGCACCTGCTTGCCAGAGCTCTGCCCAGCTGGCTCTCACGCCCAGGCCTGTCTAGTGAGACATGACCTGAGTTAGGGCCAGGAAGGAGCGTGCAGGGCAGTACCTGAGAGATCGCCTGTGATGGACGAGGTGCCAAAGTAGTAGCCCCGGGGCAGGCGGACCCCTGGCACCTCTATGCAGTCCCTCCACTCGTGCTTGCCGTCGATGTCCATCATTATCTACAACACAGAGAGCAGGGGGCAAGTCAGGGCTGGGCCCCGGCAGCGGAGTGATTCAGCCCGCACTGCCGACGGGCGACACACTCGGAACGGGGACTCACCGTCAGGTGCCTCTTGACGTAGCGGATCACAAGGAAGGTGTCGTAATGAGGTTGCGGACGATGGCTGTGCAGCCCCCCAGCTCTGTAGGCCGCCCATCCCGCTCGTGATCGTAGCTGAGAGAGCCGTTGTTCACCATGGCTGAGATGTAGGGGAACACCCGCTGGGAAGGCAGGGGAGGCAAAGCAGAGGGTGGTGAGGAAGCGCTCGCAGGAACGCGTGCAAGCAGTGACGGGACTTCTGCACACAAAGCTGAGCTGTTCATGACAGACCGGACGACCACTCTGCCTTGTCACTAGCAGCCTCCGAGAGCCCACGCTCAGAAGGTCACTCGAAGAACAAGGCCCAGAAGTGACTGACCTCAGTACCTGCCTCCAGGAATCCTCCTCCCATCTGGGGTGGGTCCCCAAAGGGCCCCTGTGACACTCTGGGGTCTGACTGGAATCCTCCCAGAGATCAGCACTTGGCACTTAGATTCCACCCAAGACTGGTTTTCTTCTTATTTGTATGTGCACGTGGGCTAAGCTGTTACAGTCACTTCCGACTCTTTCCAATCCTCTGGACTGTAGCCCAGAGGTTCCTCGGTCCATAGATTCCTCCAGGCATGAACACTGGAGTGGGTTAATATGCCCTTTTCGAGGGGATCTTCCTGACCCAGGGATCGAACCCGAGTCTCCTGTGACTCCTGCATCACAGGCTAATTCTTTACCACTGAGCCCCTGGGGAAGCCCCTATGTGTATGTATGTATGTGTGTATATATACACATATATACAAATATGCTTCACCAACTGCCATGTAAACTTCTTGAAAAATCATTTATTATGCTTCTTTGTATGTGTCCATCATAGCTCCACCTCTTCCCCTTACAAGGGCAAATACTAGGTTGGCCAAAAAGTTTTAATTTTCCATCAACAGCTTATGGACAAACTCGAATGAACTTTTTGGCCAATCTAATATTTGGTGCACCCAAGTATTCTGTTCGAAAATACCTGTTCGCTCAGGGAACTCTTTCCATTTAGGATAGCGTCTTTCAAATTCTAACATTCTCTAAGCACATGATGTGAAATGGACAGGACTCAGAAAGGACAGTGCCAGAACCAAGTGGCCTGGTGGTATTCTCCAGCCACAGGTGCCTATCTTCAGTCAAAAGACCTTCCGGCCCTTCACTACACACAGCTTCTCCCAATAACACTCAGTGGGCAAGGTTCTACTGAAAGTCTCCCCGGAGCCCACCCATCTTCCCACCTACTTCAGAGACCCTCTCTCTCCAATAGCCCTTGTGGAGCAAATTCTTCCTTAGAAATGACAAGCTAACCATTTCATAACAAGCCTGGGGCTAAGGCAGTGAAGAGAGACAGGGTGATGAAAGGACAGGACACGTGAGACATGCCACTTCTCTGGGGAGTCCCTCATTGTTCTAGACAATCAACATGCAAGATGAAGATGCAGGCGGAACTGGAGACTGGTGACTCTGGAGACAATGGCCACACAGATTGTAAACAGTCGCAAATGTTGATGGGCACACAAGGGAATCGGGGATGGCCACAGTGAGTCAAGAATTGAGTACCTGGACTCCTGGAGAATACCGCCTCTTCTGGGCCTGAGAGGGTCCAGCAGGTTATTACAAAAACAAGACAGGGCACAGAAGACAGGAGACCAAGTCAGAAAGAAACATCTGTGCAAGAGCTGTGACCCCGCTGCAGTGGCAGAGCACCAATCTCAATCCCCAAACCAATCTCAATCCCCAAACAGGATTTTAGGGTCCACGGAGGGCATTCCACAAGTCATCAGACCCCTCAAAATTATAGGCAAAAATAATTGTAGGCAAATGAGCAGGTGCTTCTACATTTTCTAAGGAGAAGGCCTGCTGCTATCATCAGATTCTCAAGGGGGTCCATTAGGAAACCTCTCTAACCCACACAAGGTCCTAAAACTTTCAGAACTTTAACAAAATCACCCAGCATCACATTCTCTAAGCAGGCCTCACTTATGTCTCTGACAGTCCAAAGGTCAGGCAATAGGTTTGTCTATGTCCAGATGACAGTACTTCTGCGGCAAGGAGAAAGACGAGAGTGATAAATATGGCTAGATTTTCCAAACTCAAGATGTCCTTTATTGCCCAGGATCTCAGGCTATAGCTCTTGCCCAGAAGACAAAAATCCCACCACTTGAGAGACTATCAAATTAACTCTAATCCAAAGGGATCATTTACCCTCTAATTGAGCCTTATGGACATATATCTCTAAACAGTTATTGTTATTCTAAACCTACAACATGTGGGCAAGAAAAAGCTCCGTGGGAATGTTGCAGAAGGACAGATTTAGAAAAGTCACAAGGTTCAAGGGTGTTTAGCTTTGCTCCAAAAAAAACTGCTACAGCTCTCAGCACCAGCAATAAGAGATACCTACACAAGCTCAGTTTAGCCCTGCCCTACTGTGGGCCAAGGGGTAGAACCCAAAGCATTCCTTTCTCTAATACTCAGTATGCACCTAGTATGAGCCAGGCACTGTCCTGGATGCTGGATGCTCAATGGGAAATAAGACAGGCAGATGTCTACTTTCATGGAGCTGACATTAGAGGGGAGGAGATACACAATCAATCTTGTTGTTGTTCAATTGCTCAGTCAGGTCCGACTCTTTGTGACCCCATGGACTGCAGCACAGCAGGCTTCCCTGTCTTTCTCTATCTCCCAGAGTTCACTCAAACCACGAGTGAATGAACTTTTTGGCCAACCTAATATTTGGTGCACCCAAGTACTCTGTTTGAAAATACCTGTTCGCTCAGGGAACTCTTTCCATTTAGGATAGCACCTTTCAAATTCTAACATTCTCTAAGCACATGATGTGAAATGGATCAGGACTCAGAAAGGACAGTGCCAGAACCAAGTGGCCTGGTGGTATTCTCCAGCCACAGGTGCCTATCTTCAGTCAAAAGACCTTTGAGTTGTCCATTGAGTTGATGACGCCATCCAATCATCTCATCCTCTGTCGCCCTCTTCTCCTCTTGCTCTTTCTCAGCATCAGGGTCTTTTCCAGTGAGTCGGTTCTTCACATTACATGGCCAAAGGATTGGAGCTTCAGCATCAGTCCTTCCAGTGAATATTCAGGGTTGATTCCTTTAGGATGGACAGGTCTGATCTCCTTGCTGTCCAAGGGACTCTCAAGAGTCTTCTCCAGCACCAGTTAGAAAGCATCAATTCTTCGGCACTCAGCTTTCTTTATGGTCCAACTATCACATCCATACATGACTACTGGAAAAACCATAGCTTTGAATATATGGACCTTTGTTGACAAAGTGATGTCTCTGCTTTTTAAAATGCTGTCTAGCTTTTCTTCCAAGGAGTAACCGTCTTTTAATTTCATGGCTGCAGTCACCATTTGCAGTGATTTTGGAGCCCAAGAAAATAAAGTCTGTCACTGTTTGAGACAGTGATAAATACTGATGAAAACAAAATAGGTAATACAATACAGAGGAGAAATATACCTGAGGAGACAACATCTGAACTGAGACCAAGCAGTTAGAGGGAACCCGCCAAGAAATCTGAGGGCTGAAGAAGCATGAGGCTAGCATCTTCAGAACTAGGGGTGTCTGCAACTCAGTGAGTGAAGAACAGGCTGGTGGGAGCCGAGGCAGGGGCCAGACCATGCTGGGCCTTACAGGGCACAGTGAGGGTCTTGGGGGAGCCTCAGACCAGCTCCCCAGCTGGTCTTATACCACCGGTGGCCTATGTGCAGGACTACACAAGGAGTGAAATGAATCCGTGGATGACTGAACTGCTGGAAGACTACTCTTCTACAACTATCATTTAGGACAAGGGAATTATGAATGTGTTGTCAGCAGTTTACTGAAATGGGCTTCGGACAAAGAAAGTGCATAACTTCAGTGAACGATGAGGGAAAAGAAGGGATTGAAAATGCACTCAGGAGCTCTGGTGATCCCAAGGCTTGCTTGATGTATCAACCCCAGTACCTGGGATCAGAAGTTTAAGTTGTAACTTTTGAGGGAGTGCTGAGAACAGTGATCCTTAACCTAAGGGTCCTCGCTCTTGACAAGGCTGGTGAGGCACCCTGTTTTCAGCACCAGCCAGAGGTCAGCTGGGCCTCACCATGACCTGGGGGAGCTTTTCAAACAGTCAAGAGCCTCATTCAGCAGGTTTAGAATGGGGCATGGGACTATGTCTTTTTTAAAAGACAGGACTTTCCTGGTGGTCCAGCAGTTGAGAAGCTGCCTGCCAAAGCACGGGACACAGGTTTGATCTCTGGTTGGGGAACTAAGATCCCACAGCCTCGGGGTAACAACTAGAGAGCCTATGTGCCGCTACTAAGACCTGATGTAGTTAATTTTAAAAAATAAATAAATAAAAGGCACTATGGATGATTAGGATGTGCCAGGCAAATTTAAGAAATATAGCACCAGACAGAAGCCTATAGCTTCAAAGCTGGAATCTGTCCACTTCAGCAACTCATGGCTTGGCCTTCAACTTGACACCTCACATTAACTGTAAGTCTTTAAATGCCACTTTAACTTCTACGCCCAGTCAGGAGTTCTTGAAGGGTTTCCTGGGTACCCACTAATTTCACACAGAAGCTAAGTTTCTTTCCTTGGAAAGCAGCCTAGATACAGCCAGAACCAAAGGCAGGAGAGTCACCCCGACTGTGGGAAAGGTGGCGGTCTCACTCCTTTTGGAAGAGTCACCAAAAATTAGGCGCTCCTGCCTGCTGTCCAAATGGTGGTTGTCTGAAGAGTGGGGACATGCTCTTAAGTTTTTGTGCTACCACCTTGAATGAAAGGAGACTCGTGAACTTGTGAATCCCATGCTAAAACCCCACAGGTGCAAAGCACACTCGCTATGACTCGCTAGGTAGAGGAAGGGGCACACAGCCCTCTGGAGTCAGGGAGGCCTGGGCTCTCGCTGCAGGCGCCCCACTCCTGCCTGCGTTGCCTCGGAGAGTCTGTTTCTGCACTGTAAGCAGGCAGGCCAACAGCAAGCTCCTAGGGTTCACGTGAAGTTGACGTGAGACACGCAGCGCGGTTAGCACAGTGCCTGGCACTCAAACGGGGGTCAAGAGACACTCATTCAATGACAAAGTGAATTTCTAGACCTAAACACTGTTTACAGGTGCTCATATGTAAACACAAAACCAAACATATGTTTTTTGAGCAGTAATTCCCAGACCACTGGCTGTTATGGACCACTAAAAATCTCCAAACACATAACACATTCTGGGGATTAATAGGTTTGCTTTTTCTTGATTCTTTTTTTTTTGCCTATTAAATATGTTAAAATACAATTAAAATACAATAACTGTATTGTATGACAACACAGCCATCTAAAATAAACATCAGTTTTAAAAAGAACATTTTAAATTTAAAAAAAGAGGAATATTTCATAATAAATAAATAATAAAACATTTCACATTTATGAGAAGTCACTTCACTGTTCCTACTGTCAAACCGGGGAAACCCTGTTACCAACACAAGCCTATGACCCAGCATCCAGGAGCCACTCTCAGAGCAGGTCCACCAACCTAAACCACGCTGCACTTAAGCAAGCTGAGCAGGCCTGCTCTCTGGAGCCTAGGTGTGAAGACGAGGAGGAGGGGAGAGGAGAGGGAGAGCATGGAGCCACAGCAGCACTGCCGAGATGTCTGCAATCTCCCGGGGACGTCACTTAGCGCCATGAACACAAACAGCCAGCACTTTCTGAGAGCTCACCCTGTGCCTGAGAGGCACGTCTGAACCTTCACTGCTACACACCGTTACGGCAGCACGGGAATGCTGTGCTGTGCTGTAAACTCTCAGTGTATCCAACTCTTTGCAACCCTATGAACAGACTATAGCCCACCAGGCTCCTCTGTCCATGGGATTTCCCAGGCAAGAATACTGGAGTGGGTTGCCATTTCCACCTCCAGAGGATCTTCCCAACCCACGGATCGAACCCTTGTCTCCTTCGTCCCCTGCACTGCAGGTGGGTTCTTTACCACTGAACCACTGGGAAAGCCCAGTATGTGAATGCTCTTGTTAATGAGAAGATAGTTCAACTCTGTGGAAGAGGAGATCTTGTCTACAGTTCTACTTTGGGGAGCCCAGGAACCTCCTGAAATTGCATGTAAAATCAACTGTAGCAGAAATACATTTTTACTTCTTAGCCTCAATCCCTAATGACATCTGAGAGCTGGCAATATTCCTGGGACCTAATTTCCAAAAGAGTGTCTCTTAGAAAACACTGCCTCACCAAGGATTGAGAAAAAACAAACAAACCCCACTAAATCATATCCAAGTAGTATAACGAGAGAATTTACGAAGTTATAGAGTTCTTTTCATAATGTACAAATTCTTTCCACCAACAATGAAGAGATCAAGAGGGATCAGTGTTTTCATCAACATAAAGATTGGAGGGAATGTGCTGTTAAATTTACGGTACATTATTGCTTATTCCAGTTTCGAAAGAGGAAAAACAATCATTATGTTAAAAAAAATATGGGAAGCACCTCAAACTCAACTTCCAAGCTGGCCTGATCTGAGAAGAGCAGTGAGCTGCTCACGCCACTCGCCAACCAGCTGTTTCTGCGTCCAGGGGTCCTTTATGCCAGCTATATATGGGACTCACCTAGAGATGTTTGAAAAGGTTAAGCTGCCCATCAGACTCTCTGAGTTTGGGGTCTGGAGAGCAGTAGCTTTAAATGTTTTGCAGATAATTCCAAGGGCAGTTGCAGCTGAGGCAGAGAAAAAGTCCCAATTTTAACCACCTGAAACTGATATTTTTGGTTAACATCTACTCTCCTTACAAAACAAGCCCCATCAGATCTGCCCTCTTAAGCAGAATCACTCCTGTCCGACGGTGAAACGGAAGCTAAGAGATCGTGAATGATTTATTTCTGGGAGAAACAGAGAGCCACGTGTGAAACTCTAGTCAAGCCCGATCTGTAACCACCACTATTTCCTCAGCGGGACTGCAAACCCTTCTCACGACGTCCCCCTCGTTAAGATCCCTTAGTGCACTTACCCCCTAAAATACTTTTAGCTCCAGACTCCCTGATAGGCACACCACCCTTCAGAACTCGCCCCACCATGTGCATGGGGTGAGGGCGAGTCACCTACACTCAAATAGCTCTGCCGCTGGTCTAGACAGTCAGGTCACCAGCCAGCCGAGGAGACGCTGCTCGGTCACAGTGGCCCGTGAACGCGCTTGGGACAGAACACGTTAACAGCAAAGAACGCAAGGTGAAGGGCGGCCTTGGAACACGGGGAGACTGAGGGCCCTCTTTTTCCCTCTAGCCTCATCTCTCTCTCACCCTGCCTTTTCCCCTTCACATTCATTGTCCTTTCTCTAACTTTAACACATTAACATACGCTTTTCTATCTGCATCTAATCTGATCTAATTCTGCAGATTTCAAAGTCAATATCACTTTCTGGAGGAAGTCCCCCCCGCCAGTGAGATGCTCCTGCCAGGTCTTCTGAGAGCACCTCCGCAGAGCCCCCAACAGCACGCTCACATGCCAGGGCTACCAAATGCGAGGGCCACGTGGATCTCGCTCACTGATTTCCGGGCCGGGCACCTCAACAGTGGCTGATGTCTGGCAGACTGAAGAAGAGCCCAGAAGCGACACCGAGAAGCAAGTCTCTAACTGACCCACAACGAAATGTTCCCCTCACAACTCAGGTCTCACTTTCCACCCCCTTTAAGCCAAACTCTACAGAAATGTGAAAAACTGCTGAATCTGGGTGTTGCATAGACAATGATCTGTTCATCCAATTTTTTTTTTAATACGTTTGAAATTTTTCATAAAGAACTTTTGGGGGAAAAACTAAGTTCTGCTTCCATTTGTAATCGTGTCTTTCTTGCTAAATATTATTTAGTGATAGGATACCCAGCAACAACATGTCCTAATCATTTTCCCACCATCTGCTGGCAGTCACCAGGCAGAGAGCACGCACAGACCTGCTGCTAGTATAAGCAAGTACTAGAGAACCCTATGGTCAGCTAACGAAATGCAGGATGCTTCTGCTAACAGCCAGACTGCTGTTTCTGTTTAGTCACTAAGTCGTTTCCGACTCTTTTGTGCCCCCTTGGCGGGACTGTAGCCCGCCAGACTCCTCTGTCCATGTGATTTCCCAGGCAAGAATACTGGAGTGGGTTGCCATTTCCTCTTCTGGGTGGTTTTTCCAACCCAGGGATTGAACCCGTGTCTCTTGCATTGGCAGGCGGATTCTTTACCACTGGCTACCAGGGAAGTCAACTGGATCCTCTACCAGGTTTCAACAAAATGCTGAGATTTCATCAATTTCTTTTTACAGCCTTTCCTAGAGGAAAGGTCTGAGAAGGGGAAGACGAAAAGGATACTGGCGACGGGGAGCAGCTGCAGAAGAGAGCTCAGCAGTGACACAGGATGTCAAGGGAGCGGAGGCACACAGTTCCGCTCGCTCTAGCCTAGGAGCCACAGCACCACCTGGCCACGCATGCTCGAGTCTCGCGGTTCCCAATGTGCCCGAGAGAACACTGATTAACACCGAAAAGCCCTCATCGCGAGGACCTCTCCCAAGACTGTGCACCATGAACAGCTCTCTTCTAGAAAAAAAAAAACTGACACAGACATTAACTCTTGAAGTGCAACAGACGAAGAAAACAGAACCAAACCCCTCACCTCCTCCGTGTTCCCTCCTGAACAACATTCCTAAGGCAAAGGGCTGTGGTGTCAGTTCAATGTGGCTGACCTAAGCTATGACACTGGCCATTACCTCTTGCTGCTTCTCCTCATTGGGATAGGTGTCTACAAATACTCCCAGCCCCACAAATTTGTCCATGTTTCCAAACACAGGCCCTAGAGAGAGAGAACAGATGATGAACAACAGTGAAACAAAGCCAAGAGTTGATAAAGGAATAATACATCACTGTGATGGAGGAAAAAGTGAGATTCAAAGGACCCCCAGGCGTCCCTTTAAGATAAGGAAATAGCTGTAGAAACACCCCGTGAAGGGCTCAGCCTGTAACAAGCATTCAGTAAGCACCTGCAGTTGTTTGTCATTAAAGAGGAGAGAGAGAAGGCCAGCGTCTCCTTGCTTAGCTCTCCAGCTGCTCCCTGATTTGACCTGGTTGCTAAGGTGCCCCTGAAGCATTCTGCTTCACAAATACTTGTTGATAAGTATGCCCTGGAGTGAACCGAATTCCCAAGGTTCTGCTTCTAATTGCAGAAGAGATCAGGTCATCAGGCTCAGTTTGTCATGTACTTGCAGCAGAGCCTCCCTACAAAAAGGAAAAACCGCTAACTCTTCTCCTTTCTCCTGACTCAGGAGTTCTGAGATGGGTCTCTATTCGGGCCCAGGAGAAACCAGTATGCCCAGTGTCAGTATTTGGGAGGGCCAGTGCTTTCCTTCAGCCAACTGGGCCGCGAAGTTTCAAAGAGAAAGTGGAAGTAAGCAATAAACGAAACCATCCCAGGATGAGTCAAGGTCAGCTGCTTTTAGGACTCAGACCCCATTCTAGAGACTAGACACGCCAGTGTTTATCCAAACATCAAGGGAGAGGGAACACTGCTGGCACTGTGAAGTCGTGCCCGTCTCACGAAGAGGGCATGAAAAAGCAGGCCTGTCACACCCCCACAAGAGCAGCCCAGGGCCCCAGTACCTGGCTGCATCCGATCCTTCGTGTACCAGATGGCCAAGCCATCCCCGTGCAGGTTCTTCTTCCCTTGCCCATGGATTCGGAAGTGCACCTGCAACTCCCAGTCTCTCAGGAAACACGGCTAAAGGGAAAGAGACGCTGCAATCAAAGAGGAGCCTGAGACCCCAGGCCTCGGGCCCTCATCTGCGGCCTACAGACTTGGAAAACACAAACACGGGGACGCAAGGCCAAGAGGTAAAACCAAAATTTAAGACTTGCTAAGGGTTTGTGTAGTAAAATTAAACAGATTGAGTCATTTATCAGTATGCGGTATTTAATATGAAAAGTGAACACACCTCCCAATCAGTGTCATCGTCTCCCAACAGAAACAGGATAGCATCCCAAGGTTGGAAAAGACGAGAGAACTTCATGTTAGACTATTGTGATCCTATACCCACCCAGCAAAAGATCTCAGCGTCCAGGGTAGAGGTGGCTGAATTAACACTCATCTGCAATTATGATCACCCCTCTGAGAGAAAGACTCTAACAAGCTGGGATCTCAAGAAAGGTCAAAGCCTCATTCATTACAAAAGAAAAAGATAACCTAAGTCATCATGCAAAGGTCTCCAGGAATAATTAACATCTGCTACAAACAACTCTAATTAGTAGACTTGGCCCTATGCCAAGCTGAGGGGCAACCCAAAGTTCCCACGAGAAGGGACAAGCTATGCCCCCACCAGTGTCAGGCCCTCAGCCAAGGAGCAGAAATCTACCAGAGACACCCCCAGCCCCACCAGAGACAGCCTCTGGTGGAAAAACCAAGGCAGTGGGCACTAAACAGACTCCTGTTTTTCTTTTGAACTTTGTATCAAATACTTGGGAAAAAAAAGAGAGAGACAGAAGTAAGTGGATAATTCAGTGTTCTAAATAGTTGAACACTTTCAAAGAAAAACTAGAATAGGTATTTGGTTTAGAGAGGCTCCTGGTTAAGCTTCACGTGAAAAACGAGGGGAAGGAAGAGCAGATAGGCCAGCTAAGGCAAAGGCCCTCCACGTAGATTGTTCAAAAACAAACAAAAAAACCCAGTAGATTGCTCTGGCTCGAGCAACAATTATTTTCAGCTTCCATTTTCAATTTCTGGGAAATCCTCTTAAAGGACTAGTATCAGTACATAGTCAAAATAAAAGGGGTGTGGACACTTCTGAGTTCACCAAAGAACCCTGAAAGCTCCAATAGCTTCCCCTCCTCTGATAAGCCAAGCCCCCAGCTGCCATCTTGAGTTCTCATCTTTCTGCTATTTCATTTCGATTTCAGGGCAAGAGTGAAATTCAGTGGCAGGAAGCTGCCCCCATAGCCAGTGCTTAAGTATTAAGCCTCTGGGAAGACACTGAGCCAAGAGGCATCCGATGCTCTTGCCCTTGGCCTCCTGTAGCACAATGCTATACAGCCCTGCTCAGGGTTATGTCTAACAGTGGGTCTCAAACTTTGCTGCACATCAGATTCACCTAGGGAGCTTTTAAAAATCCAAGTGTCCAAGATGTACCCATTCTAATTAAATTAGCATCTCTGGGGGTGGGACCCAGCCACCAACTTCAAAGGACAACCAAATTGGAGCACTACTGCTCAAACAAATCCATCCTATTCAAATAACTCAGAAACAATGCTAAGGCTCACTCTGACAGTCAGATACAAAAAATATAGGTAACAGAGAATCTGAAAAAGAGCAAGATAACTAGATCCTAGACTAGAATCACTGCTACATAAAAGCGTTACATAGAGACAGCTAGCAAGATAACAGCAAAGTATCAAGCCTTGGACAAAATCATTTATAATCCATAGGCCTGTATCAGTGACTCTTGTAACAGACATGTAACAAACAACAGTGCATTTCTGTAACCATGTTAACTTTCCAAAGCTTTTTCATGTCTATTGCCTTATTTTATTCTCACAGTAACCCTGGTGGGCAAGTAAAACCAATATGAAAAAGCTCATTTCTCATAGTTGGAGAAACTGAAAACCAAGAGAGGATAAATAACTGCCAGGGCTCAACTGCCAGAGGGTCTGTTAGACTAGCCCGGACTAGATTGAGAACTCAAGTCTTTCAGCTGCCAGCCCTCCACCTCTTCTATCCGAACACACTGCCCTGCATTCTGTCCAAGAATGAGCTCAGCACTGCAATCTGGGTTAAGGGGCCAGAGTGTACAAATAGCTCACATAGAAACTTCTTGTCTCTGCTTCTTCAGAATTCTCTGCTGCATAAAATGAGCAGGAACAGGAAACTCTTCCTTTTTCTGAGATGTACTTATCCACAACCAATGATAAAAACCATGAGAAAGTAAGTTCTTAGCCTCTGAGAACCCAAAAGAAAGTATTCAAGAATGCCAAGGTCACTCCCCAAAGTAAAGTGATCATAAAAGATTTGCAAAGAGCCCTGGAAACCGAAAAGAAAGCATCATCTTACACTTGTACAAAATCACAGTGCAGCCACACCAGGGATACTGCATTCACTTCTTGCCGCCATACCTCAAGGAAGACAATGTCGCTAGAAAAGGCCCAGAGAAGGACAAATAAAATGACCAAGGGCTCAAAGTGGATTTTACATGAAAATAAAATTTAAAATTCAACTCAAAAGGAAATAACAAGGGGTGAGGGGAAAGGGGGTCAGGGATACTGGGATGAAGTGTAGGATAAATTTAAGAGTAGTGTTTTTATTTTATAAAGCAAAGTAATTAAATGTGAGTTGACTTATTAACCTCCAAAGTAACACTATCAGGTCAATCAGGAACTAAAGACATTTCAGAAAACTGAATCAAAACCAATTATTTGCTATAATTAGGGGAAGAGAGATCATCTCCCTAAATATCTGATTTCAATATGAATGTCATCATAATCTCTGAAATGAAAATACTTCATATCCACAGAAGACAGAGTATGCGGGGGTGGGGGTGGGCGGGGACTGAGAATAAGTCAATATGCCACTGAACTGTTTTTAGTACTTTCCTGGTCACCAACACAGGAGGGAGAAAGATTCTTACCACCCGGTTCCACAGGGCACCCTGTTTACTTTGCATATCCGGGGTAAGGCGGATATACTGGGTCATCACCATGGCATTGCCCATCAGATTCCACAGGGAGGAACTGCTTGTGCCCACACCTACGGGAGGAAGTAGATCAGTTCATTCTCTTCAACCTCAACCCATCTGGAAAACCGCCATGGACCCTCTGAAAGCTGGAGTCATCCTTCTTCCCCCTTCAGGTCCCACCTCCTGTCACTCATTAAATCTTAACTCTTTACCACCTTTCTTTTCACAAATACTTTCTCAGGTGAAGACCCTAGAGCACATCAGAGCTGTCACTTGGTCCACGCCACAGTAACCATTGCTCAGATTCTTCCCCATTTTATATGTGAGTAAACTTTAGCACCGTGAAAGAAAAAATTTCCCGTTATACCAAAAAGAGCTTGACTCTCTGGGGCTCTAGGGCTTAATCACATTCTTTCTTTGAAGGAGAAGCTACTTTCCCCCTTACCTCAGATTATCAACCCCTTGCAAGTGAGAACTCTGTGTCTGTTACCCACAGTATTGGCAAAGGGAAGGCACTGGAGACAACCTCTAAGTGAATAAGCGATCACCCTTAGCAGCAGAGTATAGTCTCTTATGCTTTGTGTTTTTGTTTGTCCCCATATCGTCCAGTAGGGAAACAAATTAAGCCTCTGCACTGATTTGGTCCTCTTTGCAGCTAACCATGTAAATCTGCTGGTTGATGAGTTGTGCCGAGTGGCCTGTTGTACACTAAACACACCAAAGCTAACCAGCCTCTTTCATCAGTAGGGCTTCCGGACTGGAGAAGAACAGGTGTCTTAATTGACGACAGAATTCTATCTTCTCAGTGCGGCCAAGTTCTACCCCAGTTCTGCCTCACGCTTTATTTCCCGCACATCCACAGCTCCATCAGGAGCCCAGCTCACTGCTAGTGGCCCTCAGTCACGGTCCACCGTTCGCAGTTCTCTCCCCTGCCCACATTCCACCTGTCCATCTCTAAATCCCCTTCATCCACGCCCGGCGCTAGCGGCATCTGAGAACCCTGCTTCGACCTGCTGGAAACTTCCAGGACTAATTCCGAGGGGTGGAGAGAGAGAAAGCTGACCCCTGCTCTTAGGATCCGTGGCTCTCGAACACAGCGAGAGTCCCCAGGGGCTCCCACCCACCGCCGCCAGCTTCCTCGGGGTCACGAAGCCCTTCGCCGCTCCCGCCTCTACGGACAAGCTCAGGTCCCGAAGCCCTCCCCGTGCACGACCACCTCGCCCCCGGCGCCTCACCCTGGTAGGGCTTCGACAGCGAGTGCTCCCGTTTCAAGTACTCGAACGTTTGACCCGCCCCGACTTGCCGTGGCCCCTGCCCAGACCCTAGCAAAAGGAAAAGGAGCAACATCCTGGAAACTTCCCGTGCCGACAAACGCCGCCACCACCGCTGCCACCACCCAAAGGGTCCCAGGGCCACCGCCATCTTTCCCACCGCCGTCCCTTCATTAAAAGCCCGCCCCGTCCTCCAAGCCATTGGTCCGTGGGACCATCTGCTTCACGTCCTATTGGCTCTCATATAGTCCCCGCCCCCGCAGGTGAGACTTTCACCGATTGGCTGGCTTGAGTACCAGTTGCCTTGCCAACTCGCCTGGACTCCCTTAACGTTTTTGCATTTATCCTGAGTGCCACTAGGCCTCCTGGCATACATAGTATTTCCATTTTGTGTCTGCGTTCTGGAGTAAATTTAAGGAGATAAAATGTTTCTTCCAGTCCCCACGCAAACCTTCTAGCCTCACTGCCACTCACTCACTCACTCCTGACTGTACAAGAGGCTATAGAACTGAAAGGAGAAATAGAGAACTTTACAACTCAAGGAGCTGGAAAATTATCAAATTTATAAGAGGCTTGAAGAGTACTTATCAAACAACTTGACCTGATAACATTTATAAAACCAGCCAACAATGGCAGAAAACACATTCTCCTCTGTGAAAAAGAAACATTTACCAAGATAATCTAAGCCAAAAAACTCCAAACCTCCACAAATTTAAAAGAATTGAAAGCACACGAAGGATATTCTCCTATCATGACGGTATTATACTAGA
The DNA here is from genome assembly GCA_006408695.1 of Aepyceros melampus. NCBI lineage: Eukaryota > Metazoa > Chordata > Mammalia > Artiodactyla > Bovidae > Aepyceros > Aepyceros melampus. The sequence continues at coordinate 186,269 of SJXQ01006244.1, read as the reverse complement.
AATCTGTAACAGAAAGATTTCTGAGAAATCCCCAAATGTTTGAAAAGTAAACTCACTTCTAAATAATCTGTGAGGGAGTAGGGGACTGTGGGGGACTTCGGCAGGCCCTCTGAGAAAGGAAACAGAGAGTAATCAATCCTTTACCTGTTAGCATAATCATATCTCCAGCCCTGAAGCCAAAAAACTGAGATTCATACCAGCTTCCATTCTCTTCCTCACCAATTCCATTACCCAACCAATAAATAACTGATGGTTTTAGTCTTAATTATTTCTCAGAGCCACCACAGCCTTTCCATCCCTCCCTTTGTCTTCCTGCTGAACAACAGCAGCAAGTGTCCCAACTGTTGTTCTGGCCACCATCATCAACGTGGCCATCCAAGAGATCTGAACCACAGCCCTGCTCTTTCCCGAGTGTCAGGGTTAAGCCAGTCCGTATTGATAAAGCTATTAGAGTGGTGTCTGGCAAGTTGTAAGCATTGCTTCTGTTTAGTCCCAAAGTCTTGTCCCACTCTTTGCGACCCCATGGACTGCAGCACGCCAGGCTTCCCTGTCCTTCACTGCCCTCCAGAGTTTGCTCAAACTCATGTCTACTGAGTCAGCAATGCTATCTCACCATCTCATCCTCTGCCACTTCTCCTTTTGTCTTCAATCTTTCCCAGCATCAGGGTCTTTTTCAATGAGTGGGCTCTTCACATCAGGTGGCCAATATTCAGTGGATTTCCTTTAGGGCTGACTGGTTTGATCTCCCTGCAGACCAAGAATCATCCTTATTAACAGAGCCCATGATGGTTCCCAGGTGGCGCTAGTGATAAAGAATCTGCCTGCCAATGCAGGAGATGCAAGAGATGCAAGTTCAATCCCTGGGTTGGTAAATTCCCCTGGAGGAGGAAAATTGCAACTCACTCCAGCATTCTTCCCTGAAAAATTTCAGGGACATGAGGAGCTTGGCAGGCCACAGTTCATGGGGTCGAAAAGAGCTGGACCAAACTGAGCACACACACAAATGAGGGTTCACCATCACCTGTGAGGAAGAGATTTGGGCCCCTCCACTTAGCACACCAAACCCTCTGCCATCTGACCCACAGCTCCCGTCCTTCATCTGTATGCTCGTTTCCCTGTTCCCTCTTCTTTTCCCCAGTCCACTTCCTCTGAAAGCCTTCCCTGACTCTCTCAGGTACTCTGAGCTTTCAGTGTTCCAAGAACATTTCTTACACAGCATTTGCTTGTCTTCCTGATAGACTTAATCAAAGTTAAATCTTTCTTTCTTGAGCATAAATGTATTTAATAGGAGATACATGACTATGAGGGCCTCCTAGGTGGCTCAGTGGTAAAGAATTCACCTATACCAAGGCAGGAGCCGCAGGAGACTCGGATTCAATCCTTAGATTAGGAAGAGACCCTGGAGTAGGGAGTTGCAATCCACTTCAGAAGGGAATGGCTACCCACTCCAGTATTCTGGCCTGGAAAATTTCATGGACTATATAGTCCATGGGGTCGTAAAGAGTCAGACACAACTGAGCAACTTTCACTTTCACTTCACTTTTGAGTATTCTTGCCAAGATAATCCCATGGACAGAGAAGCCGGGCAGGCTGTAGTCATGGTACCGAAAAGATTCAGATGTGACTGAGGCGACTGAGCACACAAACACATGATATGAGCCTGTTTTATGCGGGATCAACTTTTTAAAATTAAAGTTGTCACAGCCATTGATCTTTACACAAAGCAGATGACGGGGTGATAAAACCTTAGGAATTGAATGAATCTATTTGTGTCATATCCTGGTTTTAAAATCATTCACGCCTCCAATTACCAGGAGTTAAAATTCAAACTCCCTAGTGTAACATTCAAGGCCCTGCTCAGCCTGCATCAAGTCAGTCTACATGTGTCTATTACAATGTGTGTCATCCTGAATTACGGAGCTCAATTAGTAGAGTATGTGTTTGCTGCCCCAGCAAGTCTGGGTGCTCCTGGACAGCAGGGAACACATCTTACTCATTTCCTATCCCAGGCCCCACCCACTTCCTGACTCTTTAACCCATCACCCTGCACATAGTAGGGATTCTAATTGTTTTTAATAAAATGATGTCCATTGTATTTCTCTGTCAGGTGGAGTTTTTTTATGGTGGTTAAAAAGACATAAAATAAGATTTTCCATTTTGACCATCGTTAAGTGTATGGTTCAGAGGCATTAAGTACATTCACATTGTTGGGCAGCCTGTCAGCTGGATTTTTTGTAGATTATGCCAGGAGATCTCTCATTATAAAATTCATTACGATGAATAAAAAGAGAATAAAAAAAGGATGTGAAAGACAAAATGCACAGGACCATAAATCAGATTGTTGCAAAAAGGAGAATGCTCACTAGTGAGGAATGTATCACAGGAAAAGAGGGAGACCTGGGGTTTTATAGGGGCAGGTAAACAAGGAGCCATCATGATGAAGGCTGGAGAGAATCTTATCTGAGTCAGCGAGAAAGTGTGGAAGTGAGTCTTATCCTGGAGTATTTTATTAACAGAATATTCTGTAACTAACCTCCTTTAAGGTTAGTCATTTTCAGAACTCAAAATGGGGTGGGGAGGGGACACAAAAGCAGGGAAGGCATTTCTTGACTGTAGCGGCTTTCCAGAATTACAGGGTTCAGACGGAGTTCAATATGTCCAGGTGTGGAGGGAAGTGGAGGGAAAGAGAAAAAGGAGCCATGTCCCCCTCCAGCATGGCCCTACACACACGGACGCAACTTCTGAAAGCTGGGTCAGGTCTTGACCTACCACACTTTCGTGCTAAGTCACTTCAGTCATGTCTAATTCTTTGTGACCCTATGGACTGCAGCCTGCCAGGCTCCTCTGTCCATGGCATTTCCCAGGCAAGAATACTGGAGAAGTTTGTCACTTCCTTCTCCAGGGGATCTTCCCAATTCAGGGATCAAACCCGCGTCTCTTGTGTCTCCTGCATTGGCAGGCTGGTTCTTTACCACTAGCATCACCCTTTCAGCTGCCTAATATTCCTCTTTACTCCATGGAATCACGACCTAGGGTTGCACATCTCCAGGGAGGGGGCATTCATGTACAAAGTGAACTGTGCATTCTGGAGTTCTGGATAATTCCTAGCTTCCTGTCTTCAAAATCAGACAGGCACCTCCACTCAAGAGCACCTGGAAGCCTAATGCTCCCCTATTCCATGAAAGAGGCTCTAGGTAGAAGCTTAGCCCCATCCTTTCTTCTCTCTCCCATCCTTCAGTTCATTTTTTTCTTTAAATTAAAGCATAGTTGATTCACAATATTGTTTTAGTACCACCCTTCAGTTCTAAACCTTGACATTCCACTTAAATCTCACCCAAGTCTAGGACACAGAGCAAGGTTTAACATCAAGCCTTCAATTCTTCCAGGTAGACTATTCCTTGATCCTCAGAAATCCAGCTTGAGCCTTGTGGTTGGGCTGATTTTCAGCCCTGTAGTTACATCTGACCTGGCTCCACCCCCCGCATTCCCAGCACTCTGGAGGACAGAAAGGGACAGTAGCTCGAACATTAACCAGTGGCAATGCATAAATTCTGACTTCCCAACAAGTCACAATTTTATATAGCCTGGAGTGCTTTTGCTATGTACAGTTGCCTGAGACTCACTCCCAGACACCTGATTCATAAGTCTGGGGTAGGGCCCAGGGATATGGTTTCAAAAATTACCCCCCAGAGAATCTCCCCAGCCAATTTCCAGACCCACAGTCTGGACCTCCAGTCTCTCATTTTAACATCACAAGGACTTGGTATGGTGGACAAGGCAGCCACTGCTCTACTTTCAGATGAGGACATTTGTTCTCAGTTAACAGAGTAAATTTCAAGCAGCTTACAGCACCTGAATTTAGAGTTATTGTTCAGTCGCTCAGTTCAGTTCAGTTCAGTCGCGCAGTCGTGTCCGACTCTTTGCGACCCCATGAATCGCAGTACGCCAGGCCTCCCTGTCCTTCACCGTCTCCCAGAACTTGCTCAGACTCATGTCTATTGAGTCAGTGATATCATACAACCATTTCGTCCTCTGTTGTCCCCTTCTCCTCTTCTCTTCAGTTTTTCCCAGCATCTGGGTCTTTTCCAATGAGTTGGCTCTTCGCATCAGGTGGCCAAAGTATTGGAGCTTGAGCTTTAGCATCAGTCCTGCCAATGAATATTCAGGACTGATTTCCTTTAGGATTGACTGGTTTGATCTCCTTGCAATCCAAGGGACTCTCAAGAGTCTTCTCCAACTCAACAGTTCAAAAGCATCATTTCTTTCTTTATGGTCCAACTCTGACATCCATGCAAAACTACTGGAAAAACCATAGCTTTGACTATACAGGCCTTTGTTGGCTAAGTAATGTCTCTGATTTTTAATATGCTGTCTATTTCTTCCAAGGAGCAAGTGTCTTTTAATTTCATGGCTGCAGTCACCATCTGCAGTGATTTTGGAGCCCCCCCAAAATAAAGTCTCTCACTGTTTCCATTGTTTCCCCATCTATTTGCCATAAAGTGATGGGACCAGATGCCATGATCTTAATTTTCTGAATGTTGAGTTTTAAGCCAGTTTTTTCACTCTCTTCTTTAACTTTCATCAAGAGCCTCTTTATTTCTTCTTTGATTTCTGCCATAAGGGTGGTGTTATCTGCATATCTGAGGTTATTGCTGTTTCTCCCGGCAATCTTGATTCCAGCTTGTGCTTCATCCAGCCCAGCGATTCTCATGATGTACTTGCGTATGAGTTAAATAAGCAGGGTGACAATATACAGCCTTGATGTACTCTTTTCCCAATTTAGAACCAATCTGTTGTTCCATAGGGTCTTCCCTGTAGCTCAAATGGTAAAGAATCTGCCTGCAGTGCGGGAGACCCGGGTTCAATCCCTGGGTCAGGAAGATCCTCTGGAGAAGGGAATGGCAGTCCACTCCAGTGTTCTTGCCTGGAGAATCCCAGGGACGGCTGGAGCCTGGCAGGCTACTGTCCATGGGGTCGCAGAGAGTCGGACACGACTGAGCGACTAACTCCACTACTGCTATGACTACGTTGTTCCATGTCCGGTTCTAACTGTTGCTTCTTAACCTGCATACAGGTTTCTCAGGAGGCAGGTCAGGTGGTTTGGTATTCCCATCTCTTTAAGAATTTTCCAGTTTGTTGTGATGATCCAAACAGTCAAAAGCTTTAGTGTAGCCAATGAAGCAGAAGTAGATGTTTTATGGAATTCTGTTGCTTTTTTGATGATCCAATGAATGCTGGCAATTTGATCTCTGGTTCCTTTTCTAAATCCAGTTTGACCATATGGACGTTCTTGGTTCACGTACTGTTGAAGCTTAGCTTGGAGAATTACTTTAAAATACCCTGGGGGAATATGGTGTGTGTTCGGGCTAGGGTAGGATAAATTGAAAAAAAAAAAAAGGGCAGCAGGATATTGATAAACATTGAAACTGAGTTATGACTATATGGGGATTCCCTCTAGTTTTACAGATGTTTGTCAGTTGCCATAATAAAAAGCTTTATAAAATCTCCTTTGGAGATGATTAGGAAAAGTACTGGGTATACATTTGTGTGTGTGTGTGTGGTGTTTTCTAAATTTCCTGCAGAAAATGAAAACTATGATTAGCTATAACCTATAAAGATCATTGTGACCCATCCAAAACAATGTTGTCATAACTAAAAAGAAAGGCGTCTATAATCTAGAAAAAAGAAGACTCAAGGGATGAAAATATGTCAGAGTGTATCAATTCTGTCCAGTTCAGTTCGTTCAGTCTCTCAGTCGTGTCCGACTCTTTGTGACCCCTTGAATCGCAGCACGCCAGGCCTCCCTATCCATCACCAACTCCCGGAGTTCACTCAGACTCACGTCCATCGAGTCAGTGATGCCATCCAGCCATCTCATCCTCGGTCATCCCCTTCTCCTCCTGCCCCCAATCCCTCCCAGCATCAGAGTCTTTTCCAATGAGTCAACTCTTCGCATGAAGAGAGAGGCTATTTCCAAATGCCCTGTGTTGGATATTCAAATCAAGCCTATTTTACTAATATCTTCATGAGGATTTCCCACTGAACACTCTAACCCTTTTAGCAGTTTAAAAATTTTTTTATTTGAAGCACAATTGTTTTACAGACTCTTAGCAGTTTAATTTCTCAGTATATTAAGAAATTGAGCTTCCCAGGTGATACAGTGAGAAAGAATCCACCTGCCAACGCAGGAGACACAAGAGAAGTGGGTTTGAGTCCTTGGGTCAGGAAGATCCCCTGGAGGAGGAAATGGCAACCTGCTCCAGTATTCTTACCTGGAAAATTCCACGGACAAAGGAAACTGGTGGACTACAGTCTACGGGGTCACAAAGAGTTGGACACAATTGAACATACACACACATATTAAGAAATTAGTATTAGTATATTTTATATTGTAAATATTAGTATATTAGTTAAGAAATTTATATTTGGGAGCTTCTCTGGTAGCTCAGTGGTAAAGAATCTGCCTGTTAATGCGGAATGTAAGAGTTTGATCCCTCATCCAGGAAGATCCCATATGCCTAGGAGCAGCTAAGCCCTTGCCCCACAGTGACTGAGCCTGTGCTCTAGAGCCTGGGAACTGCTACTAACTACTGAAGCCCACGTGCCTAGAGCCTGTGCTTCCCAATGAGAGTAGCCACCACAGCAAGAAGCCTGTGTACAAAACCAAAGAGAAGCCCCTACTTGCCGCGACTAAAGACAGTCCACAAGCAGCAGTGAAGATCCAGCACAGCCAAGAATACATTAATTTAAAAAAGAAATTCACTTTGGGTTGACCACTTAGTTATGTGTTTAATTAGTGTGGCCTACCCTCCCCAATCTATTAACTCATCAGTGAATTAATAAAAGTCAATGTCCTAAGGACCAGAACTCAGATCTTCAATGACTCGATCAAGTGGTAGAATGCCTACAGATTAGGGATGGCCTCTAGGCATCCGGAGGCCTGTTTGTCACAGAGTTGGGACATAAGTGTCATCAAGAATTGCAGGCTGAGGGTGGGGGAGGGAGGAGAACCCTGGCATATTTGAGTTGGAATGAAAATCTCTGCCCTTTTGAAACCCAGCTCCATTGTATGACCTTGGGCAAATTATATAATCTCTCTGAGCCTCAAATTCCTTATCTGTAAATTGGGTGTGATGAAACTTACCACCCTGGATTGCTGACTGCATTAAACTAAAGCATGCATAAAAGACGCACAAGCACCTTGCTGACTCTAAAGAGTGCCTTCAGTACAGAAATTACTATTGTTTGGAAGGCTTTGTTATGCCTTGTTCACAGTGTTCTGAACTGTGTTCTGGTCCCTTTGGAAGAAAGTATCTCTGTCAGAGTTGCTTTCTAAATGAAGTGGAAACCACTGGCTTATTTGAGGATATTGCTCAGAGATCTGGGGTGCAGAGTGGAAGTTGTGTAATGTGCAAATTTTATCACTAGGGTTTCTAATTACAATAAGCTATAGTTTTATAGGACTTCCCTGGTAATGCAGATGGTAAAGAATCTGCCTGCAATGCAGGAGACCAGCATTTGATCCCTGGGATGGGGAGATCCCCTGGAGAAGGGAATGGCAACCCACTCCTGTTTTCCTTTCTGAAGAATCCCATGGAGAGGAGCCTGATGGGCTACATACAGTCCATGGGGCCACAAAGAGTCGGACACAACTGAGCAACTAACACACATAGCTTTGAAGGTCAAACAGCCAAGTAAAGTATTTGTTGGGTATATTTTTCCTCATTCTCCTTCCTTTGGAAGATGGATGGATGGAGGAGCCCTGACCTCTCCAGGAGCTGGATGGTGGGGAAGTGCTGAGGTACAGCTGAGCTACAGCTACGAGAGAAGCTGTGGGAGGAGGTGGATGAGGTTGGACATTCTCATTCTGTGCAGAGAATTCAGAGCCCATCACAGCAGTGGCAGGCTCTTCAGGGTGACTGGGAGCCATGGGGTCTAGGGAAGCCATCTTTTGCCTTTGGAAATCAACCTGGTTTGAAGTTCTAAGTCAATCTGATGATGGCCATTTCCAAAGTCATGTAGAGGTTTGTTGGCTCTGGGAGGAAGCTAAGAAGTCAAGGTTAGACTAAACACTAATGGACAAAAATTGTATTCCATTTAGAATTTCTTTAAACAACCATACACATGCATGTCTGGGCTTTCCAGGTGGTACTAGTGGTGAAGAACTCACCTGCCAATGCAGGAGATATGAGATGCAGCTTCAATCCCTGGGTGGGGAAGATCCCCTGGAGGAGGGCATGGCAACCCACTGCAGTATTCTTGCCTGGAGACTCCCATGGATAGAAGAGCCTGGTGGGCGACAGCCCATAGGGTCGCAAAGAGTCAGATACAACTAAGCATCCTAGCACACATGTATGTCTGTTTTATAATGAAGATTTCTATTTTCTGTCATGAAGACTTATGATGCCCTTTGTTTTTCAACACTTGTCAGTGAAAATGACAGCTTGGAAAGCATCAACAGTGGACATGTTTCAGATTCAGGATATGGCTCTGTTGACCTTGCCTAGCTGTATGACCTTGGGCAAGTTATTTTACCTCTTTGGGACCTGATTTTTCTATCTGTAAAAGGAGAATAATAATAATAACCCTATTCATGAAATTGCTACAAATATTTAAATGAGAAAAGGAGTTCAAAGGCCAGTGCCTGGCACATAGTACTCACTAGATAGGAGCTTTTTTTGTTAATAGCTATCTGTCCCTTCACATTTGAATTGCAATAGCAGTTTCCTCCTAGGCTTCACTGGTGGCTTAGCAGTAAAGAATCCGCCTGCCAATTCAGAAGATCTGGGTTTCAATCCCTGGTTGGGAAGATCCCCTGGAGGAGGGCATGGCAACCCATTCCAGTATTCTTGCTTGGAGAACTCGATGGATAGAGAAGCCTGGAGGCTACAGTCCATGGGACCGCACAGAGTTGGACACAACTGAGTGGCTAACACTTTCATTTTTCTGCTATTTATAAAAACCTAGGCCAAACTCTTAGTTGGCCTTTCTTGGTGTCGTGCCCACCCTAGGACAACTGTTGTGGCCTAGCAAAGTAACAGGCAAATTTGGCCTTGGAATGCGGAATGAAGCAGGGCAAAGACTAACAGAGTTTTGCCAAGAAAATGCACTGGTCATAGCAAACACCCTCTTCCAACAACACAAGAGGACTCTACACATGGACATCACCAGATGGTCAACACCGAAATCAGACTGATTATATTCTTTGCAACCAAAGATGGAGAAGCTCTATACAGTCAGCAAAAACAAGACCAGGAGCTGACTGTGGCTCAGATCATGAACTCTTTATTGCCAAATTCAGACTCAAATTGAAGAAAGTAGGGAAAATCGCTAGACCATTCAGGTATGACCTGAATCAAATCCCTTATGAATATACAGTGGAAGTGAGAAATAGATTTAAGGGCCTAGATCTGATAGATAGAGTGCCTGATGAACTATGGAATGAGGTTCAGGACATTGTACAGGAGACAGGGATCAAGACCATCCCCATGGAAAATAAATGCAAAAAAGCAAAATGGCTGTCTGGGGAGGCCTTACAAATAACTGTGAAAAGAAGAGAGGCGAAAAGCAAAGGAGAAAAGGAAAGATATAAGCATCTGAATGCAGAGTTCCAAAGAATAGCAAGAAGAGATAAGAAAGCCTTCTTCAGCGATCAATGCAAAGAAATAGAGGAAAAGAACAGAATGGGAAAGACGAGAGATCTCTTCAAGAAAATTAGAGATACCAAGGGAACATTTCATGCAAAGATGGGCTCGATAAAGGACAGAAATGGTCTGGACCTAACAGAAGCAGAAGATATTAAGAAGAGGTGGCAAGAATACACGGAAGAACTGTACAAAAAAGATCTTCATGACCCAGATAATCATGATGATGTGATGACTAATCTAGAGCCAGACATCTTGGAATGTGAAGTCAAGTGGGCCTTAGAAAGCATCACTACGAACAAAGCTAGTGGAGGTGATGGAATTCCAGTTGAGCTGTTTCAAATCCTGAAAGATGATGCTGTGAAAGTGCTGCACTCAATTTGCCAGCAAATCTGGAAAACTCAGCAGTGGCCACAGGACTGGAAAAGGTCAGTTTTCATCCCAATTCCAAAGAAAGGCAATGCCAAAGAATGCTCCAACTACCGCACAATTGCACTCATCTCACATGCTAGTAAAGTAATGCTCAAAATTCTCCAAGCCAGACTTCAGCAATATGTGAACCGTGAACTCCCTGATGTTCAAGCTGGTTTTAGAAAAGGCAGAGGAACCAGAGATCAAATTGCCAACATCCGCTGGATCATGGAAAAAGCAAGAGAGTTCCAGAAAAACATCTATTTCTGCTTTATTGACTATGCCAAAGCCTTTGACTGTGTGGATCACAGTAAACTGTGGAAAATTCTGAAAGAGATGGGAATACCAGACCACCTGACCTGCCTCTTGAGAAATCTGTATGCAGGTCAGGAAGCAACAGTTAGAACTGGACATGGAACAACAGACTGGTTCCAAATAGGAAAAGGAGTACGTCAAGGCTGTATATTGTCACCCTGCTTATTTAACTTATATGCAGAGTACATCATGAGAAATGCTGGACTGGAAGAAGCACAAGCTGGAATCAAGATTGCCAGGAGAAATCTCAATAACCTCAGATATGCAGATGACACCACCCTTATGGCAGAAAGTGAAGAGGAACTCAAAAGCCTCTTGATGAAAGTGAAAAAGGAGAGTGAAAAAGTTGGCTTAAAGCTCAACATTCAGAAAACGAAGACCATGGCATCCGGTCCCATCATTTCATGGGAAATAGATGGGGAAACAGTGGAAACAGTACCAGACTTTATTTTTTTGGGCTCCAAAATCACTGCAGATGGTGACTGCAGCCATGAAATTAAAAGACGCTTACTCCTTGGAAGAAAAGTTTTGACCAACCTAGATAGTATATTCAAAAGCAGAGACATTCCTTTGCTGACTAAGGTCCGTCTAGTCAAGGCTATGGTTTTTCCTGTGGTCATGTATGGATGTGAGAGTTGGACTGTGAAGAAGGCTGAGCACCGAAGAATTGATGCTTTTGAACTGTGGTGTTGGAGAAGACTCTTGAGAGTCCCTTGGACTGCAAGGAGATCCAACCAGTCTATTCTAAAGGAGATCAACCCTGGGATTTCTTTAGAAGGAATGATGCTAAAACTGAAACTCCAGTACTTTGGCCACCTCATGCGAAGAGGAAAAGACTCATTGGAAAAGAGTTGACTCATTGGAAAAGACTCTGATGCTGGGTGGGATTGGGGGCAGAAGGAGAAGGGGACGACAGAGGATGAGATGGCTGGATGGCATCACGGACTCGATGAACATGAGTCTGAGTGAACTCCGGGAGATGGTGATGGACAGGGAGGCCTGGCGTGCTGTGATTCATGGGGTCACAAAGAGTCGGACACGACTGAGCAACTGAATTGAACTGAAGGGTACCTTGGTTCAGGCCTGGTCAGTTGCCCACCTCCACTAGAAAGCATGAAAATGCTGATGGGACAGGTTCCCAGAGGAAAAGTATGAAAGTGTCAGTTGCTTAGTTGTGTCTGACTCTTTGTGACTCCATGGACTATAGCCCGCCAGACTCCTCTGTCCATGGAATTCTCCAGGCAAGAACACTGGAGTGGGTAGTCATTCCCTTCTCCATGAGATCTTCCTGACCCAGGGATCAGGAAACCTGGCCTTCTACATTGTGGACATATTCTTTACCCTCTGAGCTATCAGGAAAGCCCTGGAGAAAAAGGGAGGTGCCATTTTCAGGAGAAGGGGAAGGAAGCTGAACAGACCAGAACAACAGAGGCCCACTGCTACCTCTAATCTTGCTGGTCTGCCTTTACCTTCCTCCCTTGGTTACCCAGAAAGAATCCAAGATCAAAGACTTTAAATTAGAATAGAACCTAATTATGTGATCCGGTTCCCTCAGGTTAAAGGTGAAAACCCGAGGCCTGCAAGATGAGCTGGTTGCTGAAGGCTCCACAGGTGTTTGGTGACTTGGCAGTTGTTGGAGCTCTTGGGAATAAATATCTGAAAGGCCGTCTCCTTTCTGGGTCAGGCTGGGAGCCAATAAGATTTGGGAATCAGGAACTTGGCTCACTGATCTGCTGGGCTGATTTATTGCCACGTGTGGATTATGGCATGCGCTGTGGGTGTGAGGGCCATTTACAAAGAGAGTCTTCTAATTCCCATCATCCTCATAGGCACTCCCGAAGGGAATTCCAGTGGATGCTCATGAGCAGTGCCTGAGACTAGTGTTTTTCAAGTTGTGAATCTGTCAAGACATCAATTTAGTTGGGTCAAGATCAGATGTTTCTTTTTTTGTTTTTTAAGAAATAGAGTAGAGGAGAAATGATATCAAGGGGCAAATATGAAACAGTTTTCTCAGTTACAATTTTATACATAAAGCTACTGGCTAAATGCTTCCCTCTCATTTCCTCTCTTGGCCCCCATTGGTGTTTTTTTCATCCTCTTTTTAAGGAAAATCCAATTTATTCTATGGATACATATGGAATGCTGAATATTCTGGATATAGAGGCGACTATGACACAGTTTTTGCCCTTGAAATGTTCTCGGCCCAGTGGGAATTGACCTCCAGTCCAGAGTAGGGGAGAGATGAAAATGAAGAGGGCAGAGGAGCTAAAAAGCCTCTTGATGAAAGTGAAAGAGGAAAGTGAAAAAGTTGGCTTAAAGCTCAACATTCAGAAAACGAAGATCGTGGCATCTGGCCCCATCACTTCATGGGAAATAGATGGGGAAACAGTAGAAACAGTGTCAGACTTTATTTTTTTGGGCTCCAAAATCACTGCAGAGGCTTTTGAAGTGGTGTTGGAGAAGACTCTTGAGAGTCCCTTGGATGCAAGGGGATCCAACCAGTCCATTCTGAAGGAGATCAACCCTGGGATTTCTTTGGAAGGAATGATGCTAAAGCTGAAGCTCCAGTACTTTGGCCACCTCATGCGAAGAGTTGACTCATTGGAAAAGACCCTGACGCTGGGAGGGATTGGGGGCAGGAGGAGAAGGGGATGACTGAGGATGAGATGGCTGGATGGCATCACGGACTCAATGGACGTGAGTCTGAGTGAACTCCGGGAGTTGGTGATGGACAGGGAGGCCTGGTGTGCTGTGATTCATGGGGTCACAAAGAGTCGGACACAACTGAGCGACTGAACTGAACTGAACTGAACTGAGAGTGGTGCAATACTTTGCAGAAAGACAGCCCCTGGGCAGTGGAAAGGGGGTGAGGGGGACTTTCATGTTTTACTTTATACACCCTGTGCTATTTGAATTTATTTCAATGAACATGTATAACTCAGTTATTTTATAAGCCTAGTAAAAATATAAAAAATACACAAATGGAGAAATGAATGAAGGGTACAGTAATATGAAAGTCCTAGCCTGGGTAAAGGGAAAGAAACCAAGGTTTACAGAGCAATACTTAAAAAAAATTTTTTTTTTCATTTATTTATTTGGCTGTGTGGGGTCTTCATGCAGGATCTTTAGTTATGGAGTGTGGGATCTAGTTCCTTGATCAGGGATCAAACTCAAGGCCCCCTGCATTGGGAGCTCGGAGTCTCAGTCCCTGGACCACAAGGGAAGTTTCCAGAGCAAAACTTTCAAACTTGGACTTATTTGGTCCTTTTAATACATCAAGAAAAGTTTCTTGTTCATCTTTTTTTTTTTTTTTAATTTTCCTCCTTTAGCTACATAAATTCTTATTCTGGTAGACATCATGGTCATCATTTTGATTATTATCATCAGTTTAAGCAGGTCTTCAATCTACAAAAGAGTTACTGGAAATCAGTAAAATGTTATTATGATCTTCATCTTTAAAGTGGAGAAACCAACACCGTAAGAGGCCAAGCACTTTGCACCAGTTACCAGGTGGTGAGGTTCAAAGCCCATGACGTTTCCTCCAAGAAAGAGTTAGAGACTAGGGACAATGACTGAAAAATTGCTCTTAAGTGTCCGTAAATACTCAGGGTTTGTTATCTTGCTCTTCCTATTTTTTCTCTAGTAATGAGCCATTACTTTGTTAAAATAGTAAAGGGTCTTGGGACTGGTAGTCCAGTGGTTAAGACACTTCCGCTTCCAGTGCGGGTGGGGGTTGGGGTTGGGGTTCAACCCCTGGTCTGGGGGCTAAGATCCCACATGGCTCTCTGCCAAAAAAACATAAAACAGAAGAAATAGTGTAACAAATTGAATACAGACTTTAAAAAAATGATCCACATCAAAAAAAGGGGGGCAGTCTTTGTGTTTTGGGAGGCAGAAGGGAAAGCTTGCTGGGGTTGCCAGTCCGGGGACAGAAGGTGTCCCAGGACTTCTGAGGGGGAGGGAAGCAGGGGAGAGGGATGGGGGCAGAGGCCTGAGGGTCACCCTCATATCCAGTGCTGCCTGAGGTTCTCAAGGGGACCCTGGGTTAGCAGGGGCTCCCCAAGCCTGAGCTTGCGCAGTGTCAGGTCTATCTGATCAGGATCCCGAGGGAGAGCCTTCTCTCCCTCCCAGCAGTGCGTGACACTCCCTGCACTTATATTCCACCAGGCTCCCTGCTTCCTTTCCCATGGAGGCCCACAGGGGCCCCATGTGGTCTTGTTCAGGCCTCAGTGATCTCCTGCTCATCCTCAACTGATTTTCTCCCTCTGCAGGAAAGGGAAGGGAAAGGACAAGAAGACTGGCTGGAGTTGGGTGGGGAGACATAGGAGAGCTAAGGATATCTGCACATCCTCTGAAAATCCTGGCTATCTCTTTCCCATTGTCGTCGTGGTTACTGATCGTGTATTGAGCTCTCACCATGGGCCAGAATTCCTCTCACTAGGCACTCAAGGATGTTCCAGAGTCCAAGGTCATGCAAGTGATCTGTGGACAAGTCAACCCGCGAATTGGGCCTCCAGAGCTCCGCCTAATCCCCTGAATAGTGGGGCATCCTGCCTCCTGTGGGCCTGTCCCAAAAGAGAGCAACCTGTCCTATGGCAATAGGAAGCCTACCCAGTGAATACAAACGCTCCTCCCCCTTGCCACTCTGGCATTTGACTGTCTGTCAGAGGCACATCCTTTTATGGGCCTGGATCCGCTGACCTGATGTCTTCATCCACTTCTCTGGCTCAATGAAGAGTCTTTCTCACATACGAGGTCCCCATGTCCCCACTCCCTGGGATGACCTGAATTGGAATGTGAGTCAAGGCAAGTATCCAGGGACTTTTTTTCCTGGCAGTCCAGTGGTTAGGATTCTGGGCTTCCAATGCCGGGGAGCATGGGTTCAATCCCTGGTCAGGGAACTAAGATTCCACATGCCCCTAGGCGTGCCTCCCCCGAGAAAAGAGCAGCATCCAGCTAACTCCCTGCTTGCTTCATCCCTCAGAGGAGGGACAATTGTCCCTTCCATTCCGAAACAATTAAATAGCACAGATCTATCTTGCAATGCTCAGAGTTACTGTAGACTTACAGACAGTGGTGAACAGGCTATGGCATGTATTTTTTAAATGCTAACTTATTTATTTTTGGCCATATTGGGTCTTAGCTGTAACATGCAGGATCTTTGTTGTAGTGTGCAGGCTTCTGTCTAGTTGTGGTGTGAGAGCTTAGTTGCTCCGTGGCATGTTGGATCTTAGCTCCCCAACCAGGAATCAAACCTGCGTCCCTTGCACTAGAAGGCAGATCCTTAACCACTGGACCACTAGGGAAGTCCTCACAGCATGTACTGAGGATGGCCCGTGTCTCACTCTGCTGCTATCCAGGCTCTCATATGCCAGGCCCACAGCATCCTTGAGGGCTCTGTCCAGCATGGGGGCTGTGGCAGGCCTCAGGCTCTGAGTTCCACCAGCAGACGGGCAGCTGTTCTGCTCGCAGCTCCCCATTGTGTAGACCCAGAGGTTGAAGAGGGCTGAGAAACCAGCCTGGGAGGATCCCAGCCTAGGGAGTAGGGAGGGCAGGAGACCCCAGGTCACTGATTCAAGACCTTGTTCACCAAGGATCCTCAGTGTCAGCACAATGCCAGGTACAGAAAGGGCAGAAACCTTTAAGGTTGTCTCCCTGTACAGGACCAGAAAGGAGTGGACTCAACCACGGGAGCTGCAAGACATGCTAGTGCTCCTGTCTCATTTAGTTTATGTTTTCCAATTTCTCCATCTCTTCTTTTTTTGATGTTCTTTTTCAAACCTTTATCGAGTGTAGTAGAAAAACTTTTGTATACATATATATAAATAGTAAGGGCTTCCCAGGTGGCACTAGTGGGCACTTGAATACATTCTAGTATTCAAGTACTCTTGCCTGGAGAATTCCATGGACAGATAAGCCTGGCAGGCTACAATCCATAGGGTTGCAAAGAGTCAGACACAACTGAAGCACCTGGTATGCAAGTACATATAAATACTAGTATAATATATATATATATGAGAAAACTTATGAACTTTTGCCTAAAATATTAATGGCATTTTGATTCTACTTATTTGACTTAGTATGAATAGAATGCTAGATTTCTAATTTAAAAAATAGATATGCAACAAGAACAAACATTTACTATATAGCACAAGGAACTATAGTCAATATCTTGTAATAACCTAATGGAAAATAGTCTGAAAATTATTTATGTGTATGCTGCTGCTGCTGCTGCTACCAAGTCGCTTCAGTCATGTCCGACTCTGTGCGACCCCATAGACGGCAGCCCACCAGGCTCCCCCGTCCCTGGGATTCTCCAGGCAAGAACACTGGAGTGGGTTGCCATTTCTTTCTCCAATGGATGAAAGTGAAAAGTGAAAGTGAAGTCGCTCAGTCGTGTCTGACTCTTAGTGACCCCATGGACTGCAGCCCACCAGGCTCCTCCTTCCATGGGATTTTCCAGGCAAGAGTGCTGGAGTGGGGTGCCATTGCCTTCTCCAATATATGTGTGTATATATATACAAATCACCTTGTTGTGTACCTGAAACATTGTAAGTTAACTATACTTCAAAAGATATATACATATATTAAGAAAAATATATATATTAAAAACACACACACACACAGGAGCTGTAGACATGCTGCCATAGGGCCAGGAAAGAACACTTCAGGCCCATGTCAAGAATAGAGTGCTTAGGGGGACTTCTCTGGCAGTCCAGCCGCTAAGACGGCTGATCCCAATGCACGGAGCCTGGGTTTGATTCCTGGTCTGGGAACTAGATCCTGCATGCCACTATTAAGATTAATTAATTAAGATCCTGAATGCCACAAGTAAGACCCAGTGCAGTCAAATAAATAACAATAATAAATTAATAAAGAATGGAGTGCTTTGTGAGGCTTGGCGGGGGGGGGTCAGGTATCAGGACCCCTCAGAGAAGGATCCTCTCTAAACTCCTTACTTGCAAATGGAGGAAACTCAGGTGAGTAAAGGCTTCTGCCCCAGGTAGAGGAACAGGTCTGCCCCCCAAAGGGGAGAGGATTCTCACTTGCAGGTCCCTCTCTGCCATCCTCACAGCCTGGTTCACAGGAGCCAGACATGGCCCAGGCCTCCTGCTCTGTACACTGAAACACCTCCATCTCCATGTGGTCCTCACCATGCTGTGGGAACTCTGCAGATGAAGAAAGGTTAAATGCCCTAACCAGGGACCAAAGCCAGGCAGAGAATGAACATGGACTCCAGTCTGGGCCTCAAACACCTCTTCTGACACTTTCTGGATTATATTGCGTTTGACTTTTTCTTGGGAGTCCCTCAGACAGCAAGGAGATGAAACCAATCAATTCTTAAGGAAATCAACCTTGAATATTCATTAGAAGGACAGATGCTAAAGCTGAAGATCCAATACTTTGGCCACCTGATTCGAAGAACTGAATTATTGGAAAAGACCCTGATGCTGGGAAAGATTGGAGGCAGGAGGAGAAGAGGGCGACAGAGGGTGAGATGGTTGGATGGTATCATCAACTTAATGGTCATGAGTTTGAGCAAACTCTGGGAGATGGTGAAGGACAGGGAAGCCTGGTGTGCTGCAGTCCACGGGTCGCAGAGTTGCACACAACTTAGTCACTGAACAACAACAACGACTCTTGTCTTACCTGCAGATTAAAGGCTGTGGGAGGGTAAAGAGGAATTTCTTTATTCTGTCTTTCTTCTTTCTCTCTCTCTTTTTAAAGTTTAAATATAAACTTTATATTAAACTCTCTTTATAAAGTTTAATAGTTTAAATATAAACTATTTAATAACAGATTCCTTCTCTTCCTTCATTTGCAGGACATCAAGGATTCTGGACATTGCAAGTTTCCCTTTAAGTTACACTGGGAACCCAGAGCAAGGCTGTACGGACTCCTGCTGGGGTAGCATAGAAAGTGGAATTTCATTTCTTGACTTCATTGGATTGGCTGTATTCACTTAATCACTGGTGTGAATAAGAGCATGGATGGGTGTAATTAAATGAACTGTGGTGGTTTGGTCGCTAAGTCATGCCTGACTCTTTTGTGACCCCATGGACTGTAGCCTGCCAGGCTCCTCTGTCCATGGGATTTCTCAGGCAAGAATACTGGAGTGGGTTGCCATTGCCTTCTCCAGGGGCTCTTCCTGACCCAGGGATTGAAGTGGCATCTTCCGAATTGACAGGTGGATTCTTTACCACTGAGGCACCAGGAAAGACCCACCCCTTGCATTTTTAACCTAAGTATCTCGAAAGCTTCTGTTTGTTCTTCCTTCTCTTTGCTGGTTTCTGTCATTGGGCTCAGTTCAGTTCAGTTCAGTTGCTCAGTCGTGTCCGACTCTTTGTGACCCCATGAATCGCAGCACGCCAGGCCTCCCTGTCCATCACCAACTCCCGGAGTTCACTCAGACTCATGTCCATTGAGTCTGTGATGCCATCCAGCCACCGCATCCTCGTTCGTCCCCTTCTCCTCCTGCCCCCAATCCCTCCCAGCATCAGGGTCTTTTCCAATGAGTCAACTCTTTACATCAGGT
Source organism: Aepyceros melampus (assembly GCA_006408695.1). Lineage (NCBI taxonomy): Eukaryota > Metazoa > Chordata > Mammalia > Artiodactyla > Bovidae > Aepyceros > Aepyceros melampus. The sequence goes on along the minus strand of SJXQ01006244.1, from coordinate 167,363 downwards.
GGCCAAAGTACTGGAGCTTCAGCTTCAGCATCATTCCTTCCAAAGAAATCCCAGGGTTGATCTCCTTCAGAATAGACTGTTGGATCTCCTTGCAGTCCAAGGGACTCTCAAGAGTCTTCTCCAACACCACAGTTCAAAAGCATCAATTCTTCGGTGCTCAGCCTTCTTCACAGTCCAACTCTCACATCCATACATGACCACAGGAAAAACCATAGCCTTGACTAGACGGACCTTAGTTGGCAGAGTAATGTCTCTGCTTTTCAATATGCTATCTAGGTTGATCATAACTTTTCTTCCAAGGAGTAAGTGTCTTTTAATTTCATGGCTGCAGTCACCATCTGCAGTGATTTTGGAGCCCAAAAAATAAAGTCTGATACTGTTTCTACTGTTTCCCCATCTATTTCCCATGAAGTGATGGGATCGGATGCCATGGTCTTCGTTTTCTGAATGTTGAGCTTTAAGTCAACTTTCTCACTCTCCTCTTTCACTTTCATCAAGAGGCTTTTTAGCTCCTCTTCACTTTCTGCCATAAGGGTGGTGCCATCTGCATATCTGAGGTTATTGATATTTCTCCCGGCAATCTTGATTCCAGCTTGTGTTTCTTCCAGTCCAGCGTTTCTCATGATGTACTCTGCATATAAGTTAAATAAGCAGGGTGACAATATACAGCCTTGACGTACTCCTTTTCCTATTTGGAACCAGTCTGTTGTTGCATGTCAAGTTCTAACTGTTGCTTCCTGACCTGCATACAGATTTCTCAAGAGGCAGGTCAGGTGGTCTGGTATTCCCATCTCTCTCAGAATTTTCCACAGTTTATTGTGATCCACACAATTCTTCAGTACTTGTATCACTGTAAAGCCGGTTTTTGTAAATTGGCGTGGAATTGTTTACTTATGAAATAGGGATTTCAGATTTTGTTGAGGCCTTTGACAACTTCCTTTTTTTTTTTTCACTTTAATGGATCTGTTTAGATCATCTCTTTCTTCTAGGTATTCTAGATTTAGGCTTCTCCTTGTGTCTCTTCCCTTATTCTATTTTCTCTTCCTTCTCTCCTTTCCTCTATTCTCTCGTTTCTCATGATGTACTCTGCATATAAGTTAAATAAGCAGGGTGACAATATACAGCCTTGACGTACTCCTTTTCCTATTTGGAACCAGTCTGTTGTTCCATGTCCACTTCTAACTGTTGCTTCCTGACCTGCATACAGATTTCTCAAGAGGCAGGTCAGATGGTCTGGTATTCCCATCTCTTTCAGAATTTTCCACAGTTTCTTGTGATCCACACAGTCAAAGGCTTTGGCATAGTCAATAAAGCAGAAGTAGATGTTTTTCTGGAACTCTCTTGCTTTTTCCATGATCCAGCAGATGTTGGCAATTTGATCTCTGGTTCCTCTGCCTTTTCTAAAACCAGCTTGAACATCAGGGAGTTCACGGTTCACGTATTGCTGAAGTCTGGCTCAGTGCATGCATAGAACGCTTCTGAGTACAGACATCTGAAAAGGGCAAAATAAAAACAGCCAATTGGTTGATAATAGAATGGGAGTCTCTGAGGACCCTGGAGGAGGGCACTGGTCCTAACACTGGCTGGAAAGATATGAGGGCAGAAGATCCCTTGAGACTGCACTTGCTCCCAGGCAATGGCACACGCTGGTTGGAGGAGGCAGGTGCAAATAGCTGGTCAAAGGTTCTGCTTGTGTTCTGTGTTGGCTAGTGCCCACCTGAGGGTCCTGTTTTCTGAAAAACTGGCAAGCTGGGTGCTCCCTGTGAAATATGAAGTGAGGGACCATCCTGCAAGGGATTGCTTTAGGCTGGCCTCGGATGCCACACTCATTACCCCTGCTAACAGGGCTTATTTGAATCAGCCTTCTGCCACCTTCCTAAACACTGTATGATTGTTCCTCTCTGTTTAGTCTCTTTCCGGCTGGTATTGATTGTTGCTTTTACTGGCAAACAGTACGCCATTATAAAAATAAACACCAGTGTTTGTGCAGAGAGACAGTGAAACGGATTTCTGTGTCTCCAGGGCCAGCAAAATCCTTGCTTCAAGACCCAGTGGTCAACCTGGTACTTGACCTCTCGTCAGCACACCTCTGTGATTATTATAAGGATGTTTGTCTTTCTCCTTCCCCCCTAACAGGAGCGGCAGCTGCGGTTGGTCTTCCCCCACACCCTGAGCGCTTGGCACTCAATTCATAGTTGCTGACTGACACTGAGGAGGGCTGGCCAGGAAGCAGTCATTTCAGGGTTAGGCCTGGCACCGTGCCTCTCAGCTCGTTTCCACACGCAGCTGTCCCAGCTGCTCAGTCACCACAATCTAGGGTTAGGAGTTTGGTCCCGGAAGGGCAGACAACAACAACAAGAACAATAATGATAACGGCTGCATAGTCAAAGAGCACTCCCGGAGTCGTCCTGTCCCGTCCCATGCCTAGGGCAGTTGTTCCCACAAGGTTAGTGAAGTGGTGCTCTGCTAGTTTTTTGCTTTTTATTGATTGATTTGGCTGCGTCAGGTCTTAGTTGCGGCACGTGCACTCTTCCTTGCAGTGCACCGAGCTTCTCTAGTTGCTTTGCGGGCTTAGGTGCCCTCTGGCATGTGAGATCTTAGTCCCTGGACCCGGGATAGAACCCACATTCCTGCATTGGAAGGTGGACTCTTAACCAATTGGACCACCAGAGAAATCCGTGTGTTATCATTCTTACCCCCATTTTACAGAAGCAGCAGCTGGGGCTGAGAGACATTCCATCTTGTCTTACTGAAGTCACACAAGCCTGCTCTTAACAGTCTAGATGGGCCCTGATTTGTGACTAGACACAATTTCTTCATCTGTAATATGGAAATATCTTAGGGTTGTTTGGGAGGATTAAAAAATATTATGTATTAAAATTTTTTTTGGCTGAATTGGGTCTTCATTGCGGCACAGGGTCTTCTCTAGCAGGCAAATTCTTAACTACTGGACTAACAGGGAAGTCTTTGTATGTGTTTGTTGATTGCCTGTTTCCTATCCTAGACTGCCAACGCCAGGGGGCAGGATCTCTGGCTCATTCACTGCTATATTGTTTGAGCCTGGAACAAGTGCCCAGCACCGGAGCGCTCAGTTTTGTGTCCTAAAGGAAAATGACAGACCATGCTCCTTCCATCTGCATTCCCAGCATCTGGTTCCCCAGATTTCCCCTCCACTTGCCTGGTCCTGGAGGATCAACTTCTGGCCTCTGGACAAGGTGGGCAAAAGCCCCAGGAGTGCAGAGGTCAGAACAATGTGGACGTAAAGACCTCCCTCAGGCCTCTGCTCTGGGGTTCTCCTTTTCTTTTCTTAAAGCAGGAAAAGCAATTTTCTGGCCCGAGCACCACGTGGTGCTGCTTCGGAGGTTCTTACAGAGAAGAGTCACCGCCTCCGTTGCAGCTTTTTTGGGGAAGGGAAAAGAGCCCAGCAAACGAGGCCAGGATAGGCTGCGGAAGGGGACAGTGCGATAGGCAGAGCAGATCCGCGCGGAGGCAAGCAGGACCCGCCAAGAGGGCGGAAAAGCTTGCGAGGAGGAGGGCGGGGCGGAGAGCCTCTCGCTGCTCCCGCGCTCTCGCACCACGCCACCTTAAATGCCGGACTTCCTTAAGGGAGGGCTCCCGAGCCGCGCGCCAGGGGGCGGAGCCTCCCATGCAAATGAGAGGCGTGGGTCGCGGGGCGGGACAGATGGGGCGCTGACCTGACGTCAGGCCCGCGGCCGGGACAGTTGGCTCGGCGGCGGCGGAGCGGCAGGAGCGGCGGCGCGAGCGGGGCTGCGCGGCAGGGCGCGGGGAGCGGCGGCAGCCGAGCCGGAGCAACATGGCGCCGGTGGGCGGGGGCGGGCGCCCCGGCAGTGGGCCGGCCCGAGGGCGCCTCCTCCTGGCGGCGCTGGTGCTGCTGGTGCCGCTGTGGGCGCCAGGGGTCCGTGGCCAGGGCGCCCACCAGCGGAGCGCGATCCTGGGCATGAGGCTGACGAGCTGCAACAAATCGTGTGGGATGAACACGGATGGCATCATCTACGTGTCCGAGGGCAGCACGGTGAACCTGAGGCTGTACGGCCAGGGGCTGGACTCCTTCTCCAGCAACCTGATCTCCTTCACTGAGGTGGACAACGCCGAGACTTCCACAACTCCACTGACTGCCTCGAGCTCACCAAGGACCTGGTCGTCCAGAAGCTGGTCAACGTGAGCCGCGGGGACACGTCGGGGATGCTGGTGGTGCTCACTAAGTTCCTCCGGAGGAGTGAGAACATGAAACTGTATGCGCTGTGCACCCGGGCAGGCGTGGACGGGCCCTGGCAGAGGTGGACGGACAAGGATTCACTGCTCCTCATGGTGGAGGAAGCTGGGAGGCTCCTGCCCCTCTGGCTGCACGTCCTCATCATTATGGTGCTGCTGGTGCTGTCGGGCATATTTTCCGGCCTCAATCTGGGGCTGATGGCCCTGGACCCCATGGAGCTGCGCATTGTGCAGAACTGTGGCACTCAGAAGGAGCGGCGCTATGCCCGCAAGATCGAGCCCATCCGTCGCAAGGGCAACTACTTGCTCTGCTCCCTGCTGCTGGGGAACGTGCTGGTCAACACCTCCCTCACCATCCTTCTAGACAACCTCATCGGGTCCGGCCTGGTGGCCGTGGCCTCCTCCACCATTGGCATTGTCATCTTCGGGGAGATCGTGCCTCAGGCCCTGTGCTCCCGACACGGGCTGGCCGTGGGTGCCAACACGATCATCCTCACCAAATTCTTTATGCTGCTCACCTTCCCCCTCAGTTACCCCATCAGCAAGCTCCTGGACTTCTTCCTGGGTCAGGAGATCCGCACCGTTTACAATCGGGAGAAGCTGATGGAGATGTTGAAGGTGACCGAGCCCTACAACGACCTCGTGAAAGAGGAGCTGAACATGATCCAGGGAGCCCTGGAGCTGCGAACCAAGACGGTGGAGGATATCATGACCCAGCTGCAGGACTGCTTCATGATTCGCAGCGATGCCATCCTGGACTTTAACACCATGTCGGAGATTATGGAGAGTGGCTACACCCGCATCCCCGTATTTGAAGACGAGCAGTCCAACATCGTCGATATCCTCTACGTCAAGGACTTGGCCTTCGTGGATCCCGATGACTGCACCCCGCTCAAGACCATCACCGCTTCTACAACCACCCAGTGCACTTCGTCTTCCATGACACCAAGCTGGATGCCATGCTGGAGGAGTTCAAGAAGGGTGAGGCCCCAGGATGCGGCTCCCGCATCCCTCTGTGTGGTACCTCGCGTATCCTGACCTGTTTTGTGTCTGCTGATCTTAGCGTTCCATTCGTGTGACTCTGTCCGTTTGCCCAGCACTCCCTGTGCCTCTGCAGAGATGGGCACTCAGGCCAGCAGAAATAGCTCTTAAGCATCTGCCAGGAACTGTGCTTTGTGCCCCAGGTGGATCCAAGCAGGGCAAGACATACTTGGCTGCATGGGAGCAGGATGGAGTGAGGCTAATTCCTTCAAGGAGGCCAGCACCCGGGCATGGAGATTAGGGCATGGTACCGGAGCCAGCAGGTCCTCTTGGGGTCGGGTGGGGAAGGGGCTAGGGAACCCGGAAAACCTTCACAGCGGAGGGAACATTTGGGGAGATTCTTGAAAGCTGGGGAGACTTGGTCCTTGAGGCAGAGGGAACCCCTTGAGCAGAGAAGCTGAGTTGGGGAGCAGAGGATGTGCCTCTGGTTCAGCAGGTGGTTCCTTTCCTGTGGGTACAGGCTTTGCTGATCAGAGGTCAGTAGGGGAGAGACCGAGTCACCCAGGGCCTTGGGAAGAACCTGAAAGTCAGAGCAGTCAGTCTGATGGGCTCTCGGAGCTCTGGAAGGTTTTGGACCCAAGCGAGAACGGTGTCACTGGAATGCCTGGCCCACGGAAGCCAAGTTGGGAGGGCACTCACTGGCTCCTTGCCGAGAGCAATGCCAAGTAATGGCTTTTGACTGTTCAGCAGAAGCGAGCAGATTAAGCTTTGGTTATTCTATCTTTCCCAGGCGCCCCACATAAGCTTCCCTCCTGTGGTCTGCTGGGTATCTTCAGTTGGCCTGGTGTTTTTTTTCCTCACACGTGCTCTTGGTTGTTAGACACTTGGAGGGTTTACTCGGCAGCCTCAGCGCTCAGAGCACACACCCCTTTCCTTACTTCTAGCAAACTTTCCTCCTGCCTCTGCCACTCCGAGTGACAGTAAACAAGCCAATTATAGAGCAAAACCCTCCTCAGCCAAAGGTGGTGAGGAGACCAAAAGGGGAGCTCTTTATAAAGGAATGGGGGAGGTCACCTAAACCCCAGAGCTCTGTTTCACTCCCCAAGACCTCAGCCCGTTGTTGCTCAGTTCTGGAGAGCCTCAGCTGGCTGGATCAGTGGGTTAACAGAGTAGGATAGGGAGGAGCTGGCCTGGCAGGATGCTGGGGTTAGAGCCAGGGTGGGGACTGGGTACCTTCCCTTTTTCAGTTTGACAGACTGAATCTCAGCATCAGAGCTGAGGAGAGAACTCCAGTTATATAAGCTTGAGTGGGAGACAGCCTGTAAGGTGGTCTGCAGAGGAGCTGGTGGTAATGGCACAGCCCTGGGGGAGCTTCAATGTGGGCAGACCCAGGAATGTTTCCCCCAGGGATCAAGTCCAAACAGAAGAGCAGGGGGGATTTGAGGTCCACCCCCACTCTGCAGTCTCTAGCCTGGAGGACTTTTCCTGTGTAGCTTGGTCAGGAGCAGGGTTAGGACTTACCAGGGTGGCTTCCTCCTTAACCACCTCTGTGGTCTTTGGGACTTGCTGGTGACACACCTGACAAGCACGTTTGCATCGTCCAGCCCGGATCTGGATCCAGCCCGAATGGACTGGTATGGTCAGGCTTCCTAGCCCCTGACCAGCAGGGTGGGAGTTTCCTGAATCCCGGCAGGGCCATCTTTGGGCTCATCTTTTTTTTTTTTTTTAGATACCACTACTTCCTGAAGCTGGGAAAACAGAGCTAGCATCTCTGAGGGCAGAGCTGTGTTGAGTGGGGCTCTGCAGACACACACTTTAGTCCCCTGGAGCCTCCTCCCTATCAGGCCTGTAGCCTGAGGCTGACGCCTGGTGGGGCTGCTGGTAGTTCTGTGGGTGCATAGGCATAGTTTACTCCCTGCATTGTGAGGCCCTGGGCATTACACCATCACTTCTTGGTTCCTAGTTTTACTCTTGGCTGTGCTGGGCTCCCCAGAGTGTAGTTTCTCCCACATCTTCTCCTCGGGCATCTGCCTCTTCAGTCTAAGGCCCTCCTGGACATGGCAAATGCTTAGTGTACACCTGCAACTGACTGCCTTTTCTTTACAAATCTGGTATTTAGAAGGCTTCTTTTTTGTTTCATTTTTAAAAATGTTTATTTATTTGGTTGTTCTGGGTCTCAGTTGTGGCACATGGGATCTTTCTAGTTTCGGCCTGTGAAATCTTTAATTGCAGCATGTGGGATCTAGTTCCCTGACCAGGGATCGAACCCAAGTCCCTGCATTGGGAACGTGAAGTCTTAGCCCCTGAATTGCCAGGGAGGTTCCAGGCTTCTTTTTTTTGTTGTTGTTAAGAAAAACCAATGAGCTGGGTTAACACAGCCAGCATTGTCAGCAGCACAGATATTTGAGCTGGGGTCCCTGCCTAGTCGAGCCAAGGGGCTTTTCTGTGTTCTGGGGGACCCTTCATCACCTCCAGGTTGGATGAGGGCTCTGAATCCCTCCAAAGTCTTTCCGCTGTGGGTGTGACCCTCTTTTAAGGTCATTTCATCTCCACCTAACCCACCAATTGTGAGTTCCTTGAGGGTTGGCATCGCGCTGTACTAGCACTTTCTCCACTCATTTGCCTGGCGAAGAAACGAACAGTAAACGTTTGTTAAACAATGAGTGAGCAACAAGTGGCTCTGTCACTAGCCAGGCCGGCCTTGCTGGCCCTGAGGACACTCCCAGCCTAGAGCCTTTGCGCTGGCTGCTCCCGCAGGCGGAATGTTCTCCCCCCAGACTCTGTGGCTCACTCTCCCCTCCCTGTGTCTGCTTCATCTTCTCAGTGAGGCCTTCCAGTCACCCTCATTTAAAACTGCAACCCCTGGTCCCTCCCTGACCTTCCTGATCTAACCTGACCCACCCTGTGCTCGTTTTTCTTTTTCTCCTATCACTTTCTAACAACTGTGTGATTTACGAGTTTACATTTTTATTGTCTGACTCCTCCCACTTACCAAAGGGCAGGGTTTCAGTTTTGTTCACCCTTATATACCTGCCCATAAAATGGTTCTTGTTGTTTAGTTCCCTCGGTTGCATCAGACTCCTGCGGCTCCACGGCCTGTAGCCCACCAGGCTCCTCTGTCCATGGGATTTCCCAGGCAAGAATATTGGAGTGGATTGCCATTTCCTCCTCCAGGGGATCTTCCCAACTCAGGGATTGAACCCATGTCCCCTGCATTACAGGCAGATTCTTTATCACGGAGCCACCAGGGAAACCCTAAAATGATGGTTGTTACATAGTAAGACTTTGATTAAAAAGTCACTGAAGGAAAAAAAAAAAGTCACTGAAGGAACAAATGACCTGTCAGATTTGAGAATTACCCCATTCCAGAAGTGTTAGAATTTTGAGGAGCTGATAAGGGATAAAGACAAATGGGTGTGCGGTGCTGTTATCCAGGGACTTGACTGTTTCCAGCTGCACCAGGAAAGCCAGGAGGAGCTCCTGCAGAGACACATGTGTTAGAGGTTCAGGTCACGGCCTGAGAAGCAGAGTTTGGGGTCCTGGTTCCCCTTGCCTGTGCCTCAGTTTCTCAGTGAATAAGAGGTCTTTGAGCATCAGGAACTGACATGACTTCACTCACCAGCAAGAATCATGAATATGCTCTGCACACTTAAGAGATAGGCACAGAGAGTCATTGCAAGCCTGCGGCTCTGAGCTTTGCCTTGAGACTAAAGCAAGGAGGTAACAGCTTCCTGGGCTTCCCAGGTGGCTCAGCAGTAAAGAATACACCTGCCAGTTCAAGAGACATAGGAGACACAGATTCGATTCCTGGGTAGGGAAGATCCTCTGAAGGAGGAAAAGGCAGTATCCTTGCTCTAGTATTCTTATTCTTACTGAATCCCATGGATAGAGGAGCCTGTAGTCCATGGGGTCATGAGGAGTTGAACTCGGCTGAGTGACTGAGCATGCCCACCTGACTGCTTCCTAGTTGCTTCTGCCTCCCAACAGAAGGCAGCTGTTGCCAGGTGTTTATGAGCCCTGTACAGTGTGGAGAAGGCACTGGCGACCCACTCCAGTACTCTTGCCTGGAAAATCCTGTGGATAGAGGAGCCTGGTAGGCTGCAGTCCATGGGGTTGCTAAGAGTCGGACATGACTGAGCGACTTCACTTTCATTTTTCACTTTCATGCATTGGAGAAGAAAATGGCAACACTCCAGTGTTCTTGCCTGGAGAATCCCAAGAATGGCGGAGCCTGGTGGGCTGCCGTCTGTGGGGTTGCACAGAGTTGGACACGACTGAAGCGACTTAGCAGCAGCAGTAGTATAGTGTGTGAGACCTGATGCCTGCTGCTGTGGGCCCCCGGAGCAAGGCCCGCCAGCTGGTAGGGGCTGTCAGGCCACTGGGAGGCTCCTGCTGTTGGAACCTTGGTCCTTCTACTTGAACCTCCCCTAGAATGTTGGCAGTACCGGGTGTTGTGGTTGAGTTTGGCCACAGCTGGAAATCTGAAAACAAAGCCTCCCTGGGCTACTCCTGGCTGGCCATGTCTTTCCTTCTCGTCTGTGGGGTTGCACAGAGTTGGACACGACTGAAGCGACTTAGCAGCAGCAGTAGTATAGTGTGTGAGACCTGATGCCTGCTGCTGTGGGCCCCCGGAGCAAGGCCCGCCAGCTGGTAGGGGCTGTCAGGCCACTGGGAGGCTCCTGCTGTTGGAACCTTGGTCCTTCTACTTGAACCTCCCCTAGAATGTTGGCAGTACCGGGTGTTGTGGTTGAGTTTGGCCACAGCTGGAAATCTGAAAACAAAGCCTCCCTGGGCTACTCCTGGCTGGCCATGTCTTTCCTTCACCAGAGATGCCTTGGAAGACCCTGGAAACACAGTAATGAATGAACTCTCCACTAGAGGATTTGGAAGCCCTGCCCCTGATTGAAACCCATCTGCCAGCTTCTGCTCTGCCCCTCCCTCCGGTTCATTCCTACCCCTCCCAGACATTCAGCTCTTCTGTAGTCATCTTATCTTTCCCCACCCACTTTATAACCACCTAGCCCCCAGTAAAGAGCTGGGTTTAAACTCTGGGTTGGTCACTGACCCCTGAGGTAACCTTAGACCTATTACTGCTCCTTATAGATAGTGGGTTATATATTGGAGGGAAAAAGCTAGAAATGATTTCATTAAAAACTCCTCCCGTATTTCCTATGCCACATCACATTCTTCCCCAGCGGCTTAATTTTATTCCTGAAACAACTTTATAAAGGCCGGAAAGAACACTGCATAATTTTTGCTTTTGGTTCCTACCATCTGGCACACTTTAAAAGTATCTTGTTTCCCTCCGCCTGCTTGTTCTTTCATTTGCTCAACAAACATCTAATTTTTGGAATCCTGTGTGTCAGACGGTGTGCTGGCTGTTGGGAGACAGAGGACTAACACAGCCCTGTTCACAGAAGTCGCGGTCTAGTAGGGAGACAGACTTGTAAACAAAACTTAGGTAGGCACTGTGGGGTCCCAGGAAGGCCTAGACTTCCAGAAACTTCTGAAGTTAGAAGGACAGGACCCAGTGATTATTTCAGAGATGTCGAAGTCTGACTGGGAAGTATTTGTGAACATGTGAGGTTTTTGCCTGGGATTCAGGTTGAAGATGTTGTCATTTAAGGGAAGCGGGCGGAGGAGGGAGCAGAGCCAGTGTGGCGAGGGTGGGGGGAGGGGCGGCGGTGGGTCAGT
>SJXQ01006244.1:133843-147306 GCA_006408695.1 Aepyceros melampus | reverse complement strand
GCGTCTCCTGGGGTGGGGGGCTCTGGGTGGGAGGCCAGGCAGCCAGGAGCTGGGGGTCTAGGGGGAAAGGCCAGAGGGGCTGCTGAGACCAGAGGACTGGGAGGAGAGAGAATCAGTTTGCTGGAAGTGTCTGAAGTCAGGAGGCTGGCGGCCCCTTCCTCCTGTCACAGAGCGGGTCAGCCTGGCCAGCATCTTCTCTCCTGTCTCCTCTGCTGTGTGACGCTCCTCCAGTTCTGTGTTCCTCCCCGCCTTCTGCACCATCCCCGCCTGTGTCCTCCGGGAGGGGTTTTTATATCCCTGAGGACCAAGACACCAGCTCGAGGTCTGAACTCACGCCTCAGCTAACTGAAAAGCTTCAGACAAACAAGAAATAACCCCTGTCCTTTGATCCAGGTATTCTCCTTCCAGATACCTATCTTAAAGACATGAAGATAGACCCAAATATGTTTATTACGGGGATTTTCATAATGGCAAGAAAAGAGGAAGAGCACACTTTAGGAACCCAGTGGGGCTTGGGATCATGTGTATGTGTACAATGAAATATTATGAGGCCATTCGGTTTCTACAGATATTTCTATGACATGGGCAAATACAGAGAATGTGGAATATTTAAAAAGCAGGGTACAAAACTATTTACCTGATGATCCAGTTCATGGAGAAAATATATTGGGTTGGCCAGAAAGTTCAAGTTTTTGAATACATGGGAAAACACGAATGAACTTTTTGGCCCCTGGTGTATGGTACTATTTTATTTATGTATATTAATTTTAAAAGGCCAAAGAAAACATGCAGTTACCAGTACTTACCCCTGATGAAAGGTAAGATTAAAGGTTACATTAATTTCCTTCTTCTACTATTGTTACTGCTATAAAAAAATCATGTAAAAATTAGTTAAATGTGAGGAAAAATTACTAGAAAATTGGGGAAGTTAGAGCACTGACTATTGAGGAGCTTAAGGAATTGCATGTTTGGGTGTGATGGTATTACTTTTTTTTAAGGGTCCTTAACTTTTAGCGATGCTTGTGAAGTGCTTTGGGCTTCCTTCGCTGGTGGCTCAGTCATAAAGAATCCGTCTGCAGTGCAGGAGACCTGGGTTTGATCCCTGGGTCAGGAAGATCCCCTGGAGAAGGAAATGGCACCCCACTCCCATATTCTTGCCTGGAGAATCACATGGACAGAGGAGCCTGGCGGGCTACGGTCCATGGGGTCGCATGAGTTGAACATGGCTGAGCGACTAAACCACCACCACTGAAGTGCTAGGGTAAAAGTAGCAGATGTTTACAGATAAGATCTGGGATTTCCTTCATAATAAGCCAGTGGAGTGGGTGGGAGGAGAGAGGAAACAAGATTGGCCAGAGGAGTCGTTAATTGTTTGAGGTATGTGAAGGGTGTAATTACATTATTTCCTCTACTTTTGTATATGCTTTTATTTTCCATCATAAAAGGTTGGAAATTAGAGACTACTGGTTAACTGAAAAATCAAAGGCATGAAGACCTGTCCCCAGCGTGAGAGACCAGGCTTAGGGTCCCCCAGCATCTGCTTGTCAACAGCTTCACCCCTGGGGCACTTGGGTTAAAGAAGGCTCTTTGGGGAAGTCCCATTTCTGAATCCCAGCTTGCTCACTCCCTTACAGGACGATCCTGGGCAGGGACCTCTCTGAGCAAAGGTTCCCTCCTGTGAAGAGTGGGATCCATCATAGGTGCTCCTCAGGGCTGGGGGAGACAGTTCCCTGCCCCCCTCCCCCAACTCACTCACACTGACTGCTTGGGGGTCGGGGGGAGTGGACCCTGGGAGGGACACCCAAGTGTCTACTACGTGAAGGGACAATGAAAGTGTGGCCACCTTTACAGGGAGGCTCTAAACAGCTCTTTAAACTTTTTGGATTATGGACCTTATTAGGGGGAAAAAAAAGTGTTTTGTTTTAATTGTTTGGCCATGCCACACGGCATGTGGGATCTTAGTTCCCTGACCAGGGATTGAACCCTTGCCACTTGAGTAAGAAGCTCAGAGTCTTAACCACTGGACTGCCAGAGAAGTCCTTCCCTAAATTTTTAAAATTTCTATCTCCGTTCAAACACTGTATGCATGTATATTTTACTAATACAAATATTATAAAACAAATGAAAAAATTTTTAAAGAAGTAAAAATAAAATAACCATTCTTTTAAAATGTTTTCCTGATAGTTATCACTTCCTATCTCTAGCACATACTTTATATATTTTCTCAAGGCACAAAATACCCTTGTGCTGGGGTCCCTCAATACTGACAGTGGCTGTATGTCTCTGTTTCACATAGTTTTCTTTGTTTTGAACTATTTTGGCCAGTCACTCAGCCCTGACTCCATCCTTACTGATTTCCCCCCAATGCTGATTGGGGTGGCTGGTGGCAAGGGGGCCTTTGTAGGGGCCTCTGTCTTCACCCCGAGATTTCCTTGGTAAGCAGCTCTCTATCTTGTGAGCTTTTCTCCGGTTATGTTTTTCACGTCATGTGTAAACCCCTGTCTGCACTTGCTCTCGAGTTGCTAGAATGTGAGTGAGTGAGTGTGTTTGTGTGTGCAGGATCACCGGAGCCCCTTGCTCAACCGTGATGGCTGGGGACGTGCTAGCTTTGCAGACCTGGTCAGTCTGTGTAGTAACAAAAGCTAAAATTGCATATATATCTTGGATTAAAAATCCATGGAAACAGTGTTGGGGATAGGTACCGCCTTGGGAGATCCTGTCCTGACAAGCCATGTCTGCATGGCTGTCTTTTTTCAATCTTTCTTTATTTGGCTGCGTCGGGGTGTTAGTTGTGGCACGTGGAATCTTCTCTGCGTCATGTGGGGTCTTCTGGTGTGGCTCACAGACTCTCTAATTGTGCTCGGGCTTAGTGGCCCTGCAGGTTGTGGGGTCTTGGTTCCCAGATCAGGGATGGAAGGTGGATTCTTAACCATGGGCCACCGGGGAGGTCCCTGCATTGTTGTCTTGCTCAGGGTGGCTGGGCTGGTTGGTTCCCTGGTCAGCCTGTGAACCCCTTTTACCTGTGCACTCCTGTGCAAGTGAGCGCCCGAGTCTCCATTTCCATTTTCTTTTCCATGAGGCTGTCCCCATATCACTTTTTTTTTTTTTTTGGCTGCTTTACTCTGTTTAACCCTTTTTCTTGCCATCCGTTTTCATGTCTTTCCTTTTAAAAACCCACCAAAAGGCAGTATTTTCATTGGTGACATTTACTGAGTAGCTTACTTATCCAGTACCTGCTGTATATCTGGACATGGAGGAATGAGTCAGCAACCACCAAGTATAATTTCTGTAGGTGAGAGTGTAAACGCGGACACATCCTGGAGAAGGCAGTTTGGAGGTTTCTGTCAAATTGCCCTTTGACTTAGTGACTCCACATCTATAAATGTTATCTCACATGTGCCAAATGAGGGGTTATCCTTGCGGGGTTGTCTGCAGTAGGAAGACACCCGGAAACAATTATGTGTCCATCAGCAGAAGCTCCATCCTGGCCCCTACTAGCCGATTTCTCCACGGGGCAGTTGAGGAGTCCTGTGCTACAGCGACGTCACCGAGTGCAGCATGCCAGGTGCAGAAAGGTGTGCCTTATATTTTTAGTTAAAAATAGAAGTAGTGGATTTTATCATCGAAACTTTCAGAGAAGTGGAAAATGATTAAGAATTAAAAGTCAGAGTCACCCTCGTCCTGCCAGCGTAGCCTTTTTTGTTGGGTTTCCTTCTAGTGAGTCAGCAGTGAACTAGATTGCTTCTCCCCTTCAAAACGAGGTAGGCTTCTTTTCTTTTCTGATTATAAGTGGAAACATTAAAAGTAATACAGGTCTTTAAAGTCCATTTAAAATTCGACCCCATAAGCTGTAGCCTCTGTCCGTGGAATTCTCCAGGCAAGAATACTGACTCTAGTGGGTTGCCATTCCTTTCTCCAGGGAATCCTCCAGACCTAGGGATCAGACTAGGGTGTCCTGCATTGCAGGCAGATTCTTTACCATCTTACCCTTAAAATGCATTAAGCCAGAGTAAAAGAAACCACTCTCACTCTTACTGCCCTGCTTTGGAGCTATCTGCTTTACACAAATGGTGAACCACCGTCTTTTAAATAAATCTGTACCTACATTAGCCTTTATAGTGGCTGTCGTACTATGTCATAAATCACACTGGGTGGACCCTCCTGGGCACACCTTGCTCATGGCCTGGGCACTTCTTTTGTGTTAAGGTCTTAGGAGTGAAAGAAAACTGACTAGTCCAAGGTCTTACATGTTTTACATCTTGATGCATACTGTCAGATCATGATGGAAACATTTCACTGTTCTTTCCCATAGCGCTCTCTTTTAGTCACCATAGCCTCATATTTTAATTTATTAAAATGATTCTAATGAATTAAGGACCTCCTCGGTGTTTTTTTAATTAAAAAACTAAAAAGTTTTTTCACTGTTTTTTTTAATATATTAAAATTTTTATTTAATTTTATTTTTGGTTGCCCTGGGTCTTTGTTGCTATGTGTGGGCTTTCTCTAGTTGCAGCAACTGGGGGAATACTCTAATTGCAGTGCTGGGGCTTTTCTTTGCTGTGGCTTCTTATGTTGCAAAGCACAGGCTCTAGGCACAAGAGCTTTAGTTGTTGCAGCCCTCAGACTTGGTTAGTTGCAGCTTGGGGGGCCTAAAGCATGCAGGTTTCAGTACTTATGACATAGGGGCTTAGTTGCGCTATGGCGCGTGGATCTTCTGGGACCAGGGATCGAGCCCGTGTCTCCTGCATTAGCAGGTGGATTCTTATCCACTGAGTCACCAGGGAAGTCCCTCTGTTCTTTTAAATTGCTCGTTGATTAAACAGTTCCCTCCCGGCCCTCCCCAGTCAGGCCTTCCCTACTGTAGATATTCTGCGATATTCTTTTTGTGTGTAACTCTCCCACCCCCTTGGAATTGATGGCACTGGGGGTTGGGAGGGCTGTGCTTTGCCTCTCTGGTTCCTCTCCTGCCCAGCCCTGCCTTCCTGCTAGGCTGGGCCGAGGCTCCTCCTGCTGGCTGAGGTCAGCACTATTAATAGTCAGCTTAATCCTGCCCTGGCCGGATGGAGGGAGGCAGAGAAGGGGGATTCCCAGGAAATCGGGGTGCCCGCTGTTGCAAGTGCTGACCTGGGGCCCAGGGCTCTGTCTTCCGGCAGCCTGGCCAGCTCCTCTCCTGGTGGGGGTTGCTGAGAGTTCCGGGCCAGCCCTGGAACCTGGCTTGGCAGGAGATGGGACCTGCCGGGAGGCCAGAAACAGATGCCGAGGACACCATTTTGGGTTATGGGATGCCTGCGTCTGACCTGGGGCCCCTGGGTCTTTCCGTGAGCAAAGGTGGCTAGAGCAGGTGAGTAGGGCCTCTTGGAGCCCTTGTGGACTTTGAAATCCAGCACCTAGTAACATGTGTTTTTCTTATGGTCTTTGAGAGACTATAAAGGTTTTTTATGGAGAAAGAGGACACACGTGCTTGCTAAAGTGGGAGTTGTGGCGGGTTGAGGAGTGGGCTTTCCGGCGCCCCTGGAGACCTCTCTGTGTGTTTCTAGCAAAGACTTTGGAGTGTCTGCTGTGTGCTGGCACTGGGTGAGGGGTGGTGGGAGGATGCTTGGAGAGGAGTGAGTTTCTGTGCCGTGCCGAGCTGCATCCTAACCTGGCTGGATGCCAGGCGGCTGATGAGACAAGCCCTGCAAGTACTGAAAGGAAGACCTGGGGCGCGGCAGGGGCAGTGAGTGTTCACAGGGCACCCAGGGCTGAGCCTGGGCAGGTGGAAGGGTGGAGAGGTGGGGGAGGGTTGTTGAGGAACTCAGGCAGGTTCTGGGTCCTCTCTCTTCTTGCTTCCTCTTCTCCATGGGAGAGGGCAGTGAGAGAGGCCCAGGCTTGCTTGGGCCACTTGGCAGTCTGTACCTGCCAATCGCGCCAGGGTTTCTCGAGGTCTCACGTGCAGGTTTCTGACCTGGGCCAAGGCTGACCCGGGTGGAGCGGGCAAGCTCGCAACCAGATATGGCCCAGAGGTGCCCTGGGGACAGCAGCTTCAAGGTGCCTCCGGCCCCACAGGAGTTTCCCTGTCCTCGCAGTGCTCGAGTGTAGAAGGCATGGGAAGCCCTAAGCCCCAAGAAGCAACGTTGAGAATGTTTTTAAGAGTTCTTTCTTATGTGTTTCTTTCTGATTGTACTATTGACTATGGAAATGTTAGAATTTCTATTTAGGAAAGTATAAAAAAGAAAACAGAAGCCATACTGAGTCCTCCCAGACTGGTTAAACTGTTTGAATTGAAATTGTCTTTTTTCTTTTTTTCGGTTAGAAACACTCAAAGGTCAGTAATTTCATATGGCTCAGCCAAGCATAATCTTTTTGCTACATTTTTTCAGCCTTTTTTTTTTTAGGACTGCTTTGGAAAATGTGGGATTATCAGTTTTTGGAGTAGACACATTATGTCGATTTACATGTTTCATTTCTCATTTCTGCTGCTGCTAAGTTGCTTCAGTCGTGTCCGACTCTGTGCAACCCCATAGACAGCAGCCCACAAGGCTGCCCCATCCCCGGGATTCTCCAGGCAAGCACACTGGAGTGGGTTGCCATTTCCTTCTCCAAGGCATGAAAGTGAAAAGTGAAAGTGAAAGTGAAGTCGCTCAGTCGTGTCAGACTCTTAGCGACCTTGTGGACTGCAGCCCACCAGGCTCCTCCACCCATGGGATTTTCCAGGCAAGACCATCCCCCAAAACCCAGTTATCCAGTTGAATGGACATTCATAATCAAATGAGGTGACTCATTAAAATAAAATTCTACATTAGATTTAATAAATAACGTACAATGAGAGTCACAAGTCTGAGTCCTGAGTTGATCCTCTTATTCTAAATGGTAAATCAGCTAACAGTAATTTCTGAATTACAGAAGCTTCTTTTTTTAAAAAAAAATATATATATTCTATTTATTTCATTTGGTTGCACTGGGTCTCAGTTACAGCATATGGGATCTGGTTCCCTGATCAGGGATCAAATCTGGGCCCCCTCCATTGGGAGTACAGAGTCCTAGCCTACTGGGCCCCCTGGGAGATCCCAAAAGCTTCTTGATGACTAAAACTCAGAAGGATTCTTTGCCCAGTCTCTGTCCTTCTCTCCCTGCACCGTTGGTTCCTAAGGCACAACCGCGTGAACTGTGTCATCATTCCACGGGTGTTCATTGCACACCTGTTACGTGCTGCCCGCTGTTCTGAGTTTCGGGAACACAGACGAAAGCCTCTGCTATGACGGAGCTCTCAATCTAGCGGGAGGAGATGGCCCATGAAACGATAATCGCAGTGAACAAGCACTTCCTATTGTATATTGTAGATGATAAAGACCCGGGATGTGGGGCTGGAGGAAGGGTTGCAGTACTCAGTGAGGCCCTCTGGGTAGGCCTCACCGAAAGGTGATGTTTGAACACTGAACGCAGGCCTGAAGCAGGGCTGAGCTGGGCAGATGTTGGGGAAGGAGCAGGTCAGGCGGAGGGAGTGGCCTCAGGTGTTTGAGGAAGAGCTGGGGGCTGAGAGCCACCTGCGCTGCAGAGGAGGGTGACGTGAGGGCTTTGGGACCCAGGCCTCTGTGGGGAGTGTGGCATCTCTGTGGAGTGAGAGAGCCACTGGAGGGTTTGGGGTGCAGCAGGGCTCCCCCTTGCTGCTGTGTGGAGAGTAGACTCAGGTCCAGGATGAAGACTTCGGATCTCACTGTTTGGGCGAGAGGAGATGCCTGTGGCTCAGCATACTCAAGACGGTAAAGAATTCGCCTGCCATGCAGGAGACCTGGGTTCCATATCTGGTTGGGAAGATCCCCTGGAGGAGGGCATGGCTACCCGCTCCAGTGTTTTTGGGCTTCCCTGGTGGCTTAGACAGTGAAGAATCTGCCTACCATGCAGGAGACTCAGGTTCCATCCCTGGGTCGGAAAGATCCCCTGGAGGAGGGCATGGCAACCCACTCCAGTATTCTTGCCTGGAGAATCCCGTGGTCGGAGGAGCCTTGCAGGCTGCAGTCCATGGGGTCACAGAGAGTCGGACATAACTCAGCAACTAAACAACAGCAGCAGCGTGTGACAGTAACGGTGGAGGCTCTCAGAGGCGGTTGGATTCTGGGTGTCTGTTGCAGGCAGAGCTGATGGGATCCGCTGAACTGGCCGGATGCAGAAGGGTAGAGAAGTAGTGGAAGTAGTTTATCCCCCAGGCCCCCATCCACTTCCACAGATCTGGGACAGGAGGTTGACCAAGTCAAGGTCAAGATATTGGGTTAGCCAAAATGTTGATTCAGGTTTTTTTCCGTAACATCTTACAGGAAAACCCCAATATTAGACATCCATGTGGAGCTAGCTGTCAGCCAGCAGCTGGATGTGAGTCTAGAGGGCACAGGAGAGGGCTGCAAACAGTTGTTGGAGATGCCTTGGTGTATAGTTTGTATTTAAAGTCATGAGGCAATGGCCAGGGACTCTTCTCAGGAAGGAGAAGCAGCCCTGGGGTCAGAGGAGCACCAGGAGAGCTGTGCCTGGAAGCTGAGGGGAGGGAGGGTTTCTAGGAGGAGGGAGAGAGTTGCTCAGAAATTGCAGCCAGGGCCGGTCTCCTGGGAATGAGATGCCACCATTGGAGGTCATTGGTGACCTGGGCAAGGGAGGTTTTCTGGCCAGGGGATGAGAAGGTTCTGCTAGAAGAAAGGCCTCTCTGGAGACACATAAGTTAGGAAAAAGGCAAACACAGCCCAGGATCCATACTCGGGTCAGCAGAGGGTGACTTCTGTGTCAGGGCCCCAACTGGCCAGCCACAGCTGGCGCCAGGGCTCCGTGCTCTTAGCCTACAGGGCAGGGCTGGCCGAGGGGTGTGCCCCAAGTCGGCTCACCTACAAGGTACCTGCTGCTGCTGCTGCTAAGTCACTTCAGTCTTGTCCGACTCTGTGCAACCCCATAGACGGCAGCCCACCAGGCTCCCCCATCACTGGGATTCTCCAGGCAAGAACACTGGAGTGGGTTGCCATTTCCTTCTCCAATGCATGACAGTGAAAAGTGAAAGTGAAGTCTCTCAGTTGTGCCGGACTCTTAGCAACCCCATGGACTGCAGCCTAGCATCAGAGTCTTTGCCAGTGAGTCAGCTCTTCCCATCAGGTGGCCAAAGGATTGGAGCTTCAGCATCAGTCCTTCCAATGAATATTCAGGACTGATCTCCTTTAGGATAGACTGGTTTGATCTCCTTGCGTCCAAGGGACTCTCAAGAGTCTTCTCCAACACCACAGTTCAAAAGCATCAATTCTTCAGCAGTCAGTCTTCTTTATGGTCCACTTCTCACCTGTGTACATGACTACTGGAAAAACCATAGCTTTGGCTGTATGGATCTTTGTCAGCAAAGTGATGTCTCTGGTTTTTAATATGCTGTCTAGGTTTGTCATAGCTTTTCTTCCAGGGAGCAAGCATCTTTTAATTTCATGGCTGCAGTCATCGTCAATCGGAGGGGAGGAACTGTCCTTTCTCTCCAGGGGCTCCAACTTCTAGGCTGTGAGCAGGGACCCCCTAACTGAGCCATATCCGACACCTACCTGCTCCCGGGGCTCAGTCTGTGATAGGGGTTAGGTGTGGAGGGCCCTTGTCTACCCTCTCTCACCACTTTCCCTTTGTTCCCTTTAATTTGTTTCCCCCCCTCATATTTTTCTCAATTAAAAAGAAAAAGCTGTAGAAGTGAAACATGCCCAGGTTACTGAGGCCCTCCCTCAAACTCCCAATACCCCGAGAGGTGACCGTTGTTACCGGCCCCCGACAGTGACAGGGCGGTTTAGCACCCCCACCCCGCATGTCTGCAGACATGCATTCCGTCCCCTTGCAGTCTCTCCAGGGCTTCCTTCCATGCTTGGTCCATCCCGCTCTGCCACACACTCTCCCCAGAGCGGCAGCGGCCCCTGCTCCATTGCCTGTTTTAAAAATTAATTTTTAAATTTTAATTGGAGGCTAATTAATTTACAATATTGTGGTGGTTTTTGCCATACATTCACATGAATCAGTCACTGGTGTACCTGTGTTCCCCATCCTGACCCTCTCCATCCATTGCCCTTGAGGTTTGAGATTGTTGAATGTTCTGATGAACCGTTTTGCTGCTTCTGCATTTTGAAAACTACATCCATAGAAAAAGTTCCTACCCCTGAAATTCCCAGATCCAAGGTTGGGGACCTTGAATTTTGAGACATACTGCCAGTTTGGGCTGCTGAAATGAGCGACCGACCTGCCCACAAACAGTGCCTGTGAGGACCTGTGTGTCTCCCCGACACTCGGTACTGCCAGGCTTAATCAGGACGTGTCGGTCCGAAAGTGGTAAGAGCTGCCTTGCTTTAATCCTGGCTCCCCGCCCCGCCCCATGACGTAGTTTAACTGGCTGCCCCAGGCCCCTGGGGACACTGCTTCTGTCTCCAGAGGGCACTTCTGGACAGGCTGCATCCGGCAGGTGAAGAGGCTGGGGACTGGGCCCTAGGCTCGAGTCCCTGACTGGCTGCTGCCTACAGAGGACCTTGGCCAAGCTCTTGCTGGCTCATCTCTCAAGACCCTGGGGAAATTCTAATCGAGTCTAGCCATGGTTCTGCCTGGCAAGGTGCTGAGAGTTATTTGACCATGTGCATGCGTGCTAAGTCGCTTCAGTTGTGTCCCACCCTTTGTGACCCTATAAACTGTAGCCTGCCAGGCACCTCTGTCCGTGGGATATCCTAGACAAGAATACTGGAGTGGGTTGCCATTCAGGGGATTCCAGGGGGTCTTCCTGACCCAGAGACTGAAGCTGCTTCTCTTACGTCTGTTGCACTGGGAGGTGGGTTCTTTACTATTAGTGCCTCCTGGGAAGGCCTTGTTTGACCACAGCTGGAAATCAGTGTACTGCAGGGACTGGCACATTGTGGAGAAGTTTCATAAAAGGGGCAATACTTCCCCCATCACATGTGCTGTACTCTGTGACTTTTCGCTTTATTTTATAAAATGCTGGTCACAGGAAGTGGCATTTCTCTGTTCCCCCTCCAAGGCCCGTGGGAGGTGTGAAGATGCGTCCTGGGGCTGGGCTTCCCAGGGACCCTGGAGACCTGGAGAACCTCCTCCAGGGGCATGGTGCAGAGTCACGGCTAAGTTTGGGTCATGAAGGGGAAGCTGAGCGGGGGACCTGACTTGACCTTCACGGCCCTCCGGCTCTTTTCCCCTTAGGCCTTTCCAGACCCATGTCCCTGTGTGAGGGGCACACAGTCCCTTTCAACCCAGAGTGGGGGCCAGGCCCGTCATTGTCACTTGCTGGGGTTCGGGACCTGCGAGAAGTGTGGGACCCCAGAAGGCGGCCTGGGAAGCCTTGCTACTCCGCTCAGCTTTGTGGGAGGGTCCCTTCCTCCCCACCCTCTACCTCCTAACTTTCTCTTGTTTTGGGTTCAAGGGTGGCCCTCCTCTAATTATAGTACCCTCCTGGCCTAATTATAGCCTGGGCTAATTTGTTAATGGCTTTGGGAACTGAGAGCCTTGTTTTGGGCAGGATCATGGCTCCTGGGTACGCGCAGGGGAGATTTGCCAAGGGCCACTGGCTGAAGGAATGTGGGTGGCCCTTGAGGCCCCTTGGGGAGCCCTGTGTCCACCCGGCACACACAGGGCTCTGATGGATGCTGTCTGTGTCTGCAGGTTGTCAGGGTGGGGCTCTCCCGTCCCCAAGAACCCCTGATACACCACACCAAGCAGGGACTTGCCATCTTCATTCTATTTAAACACATGATCCTAAATTAAATGATACTTTTGGTTTTCTTTTCTGTAGAAGCAATATCCTTTTCCAGTAAAACTTCAGGACTTGTGACCCCAAATGTGTTAATATTTTGCTCGAGGAGTCTCAGGACTGGTCCCTCTGCTCCTCCAACTCATTGCATTTTCTCCTCAGGGAAGTCCCACCTGGCCATCGTGCAGAAGGTGAACAACGAGGGCGAAGGTGACCCCTTCTACGAGGTGTTGGGCCTGGTCACGCTGGAGGACGTCATCGAGGAGATCATCAAGTCTGAGATCCTGGACG
Organism: Aepyceros melampus; assembly: GCA_006408695.1. Classification (NCBI taxonomy): domain Eukaryota; kingdom Metazoa; phylum Chordata; class Mammalia; order Artiodactyla; family Bovidae; genus Aepyceros; species Aepyceros melampus. The sequence continues at coordinate 135,296 of SJXQ01006244.1, read as the reverse complement.
AGTCAGATATGTACAGTGAGTTCCCCGCCCCACCTGCCTCGCTCGGACGGACCCCTGCTGTCCTGGGGTGGGAAGGCTGAGCTTGAGGCCAGGGCTGTGCTTCCTCCTGGCCTTCATATCTTGGTCCAGATGCTGCTTCTGCTGCTTCTGGTGGAAGGAGGCCCCGCTTAGCTGGGAGCCGGTAGGTGGGCTCCAGTCTTTTCCCGAATCCTTGTGGGACGCTGGCCTCAGTTCCAGATTCTCTCTTGCAGCTGCAACCGAAGCCGGAAACGGGTCTCTGAGAAGAACAAGCGCGACTTCTCAGCCTTCAAAGATGCTGACAATGAACTCAAGGTGAAAATTTCACCTCAGCTACTTCTGGCTGCTCATCGCTTCCTGTCCACGGGTAAGAGCAAGAGGGGGGCCCTTCGGGTAGGGGCAGAATATAACCATGGAGGGAGATGTCCTGGCTTCTCCTCCCCAGAGGGCTGCGGCAGATGAAGGGCCCGGGCAAGCTTGCCTGCCTCTGAAAGGGGGAAGGGCGTTGTCCCTCCATCTGCCCCCATCCCTGACAATCCCTGCAGTTTATTTTCCCTGTTAATGAGTTGCTGCTGCAAACTTCCAGGAAGCGTCCGGGTTTGTTTTGGAGGTTTTGTGCTGGGAGGATGGGAGGTGGGCACCAGGTTCCCCATTGAGGAGGGAGAAGAAGGCCCTTCCAGATGCCGCCTCCCGGTGGGTGTACCTGCAGCCCTGCCTGCTCATCCTCTCCAAGCCTTTGGATCCTGCTTTGTTCTCATCTCTCCACCTCCCCTCTGCCTGCATCTGCCGAGTCCCACGGGACCTGACCTCCCAGTCAATCATTTTTCTCTCTTCTCACCCCTGATTCATAGCTCCCTTGGAGACCTGGGTGATTAAATAGGAGCATGCCTGCCTGCCCCATCCTCTCTCCTCGCTCTTGGCTTCCTTCCCGCCCTCACTTGCTGAAGCTGTGATCCTATGATTTTTCTGCCAGGATGTGGATGCTGTGGACTCTGACAGCGGCACTGGTCACGTGCACCAGACTTCCCACAGGGCAGGCACGCGCCTCAGTGTCTTACGTCTGTTACCCTATTTCAGCAAGCAGTGACACCGTGAAACTTTAAATCCCCATTTTATAGATAAGGAACCTGAGACGCAGGTGAAGGAATGTGTCCAAGGTCAGGTTCTATTAGTGCAGGAGCCATGGTTCCAGCAGGCAGACAGCTTCATGTTTACTGAGGCCGGAGCCAAGGGTGCACCCCCTGCCTGCCCCAGGGAGCAGAGCCAGGTGATGAGGAGCTGTCCAGCACAGGTGTGACCGAGCCCCGGTGCCGCCTGGCCTCCTGTGAAACCCTCCTCTCTCCTCCCTCAGAGGTCCCCCAGTTCAGCCCCTCTCTGATATCAGAGAAGATCCTGCTGCGGCTGCTCAAGTACCCAGACGTCATCCAGGAGCTCA